>APFE030981714.1:2241-27454 GCA_000404065.3 Pinus taeda
AAATCAAACTCTTTTGTTCTTTTCTTAAGAATGAAATTCACAACTTCAATCAACAAGCTACTTCGAAATTCCGCAAAGAGACAACACAAAGGTAGGTTGCTCACACAGGTAGATTTTATGACAGGTCCGACTCTTAAGAAGACTGACAAAACCAGAGAGATCCAAGGTTTCACAACTTCTAAAGTCAAAGTCACTACAGGACCAATGCAAAATCAAACCCTAAGGCTAGAACTTCTATGAATTTCACTAAAACTCTTGACGCTAATGAAACAAGTTCAAGTGAAGAGCTCTGATAGATAACCAGTGGATCTAGGTAGTAAAAACTAATGAAAGACAAAATCTAAAGGAAAAAATGGACAAAATGGAAATTTTCTCAATTTTTGACAGGGTACACAGGCAGCCTATTTGCACAGGTGCGTGCACGCTCTGTGTACAAAGCTGCAGTGCGTACAGGTACGCACTGTGCCTAACTCAGAGGGTGCGGACTACTGAAAAATTAAGAAAAACTAAAATCTTACTTAACTCTAAGCTAGCCCACCCAAATACACAGTCAAACAATCAAAAACCAAAAAAGAAATGACTCTTTTTAGATCAAAGTGTCACTCAAAGGAAAAATCAATCACATTAATGGAGTCCCCAGTGGAGTCGCCAATTTTTCATGTGGAAAGAGTTAACCTTGCAGACAAAACCAACCTCCCTAGAAGCCTAAGACTTTCTAGTGACAAACAAGACAATTAAGAGCAATCCTTCTCTAAATATGCATTTACCATACAAGAAATCAAGTGTTTTAGATCCTACCTGTAGTCCAACGCTGTTGTAGTAGTCTAGCCTCGTCGATCTGGATGAGCTCCTCCTTCACTTCGAAACATGCATTCACTAACAATCAAATGATTACATAACACCTGAATATCTCATAAAATAAAACATATTCAACATACAGACCAAGGAGTATATGAAACAACTCATTAATAACAAATTGTTGAGAAGAATGGACTTATTTGTATTAATAGGAAACAAAAGAAACCATTACAACCTGAGCCTTGGTTTTGTGCAAGTTCCTCCCAGGGTCCAGCAAGAGTTTTCCTTTACTTTGATAAGCTCACCCACTTCCAAATGAAACAAGAAAGGATGGTAATCTCTCCTCACAAGCTTCTACAAAGAAGTCCTAATTCCAGCAGCATCTACCCTTTGGAATGTTTAGCTTTCAACCTCCCCTCCTCTGGCCCAATGCTTGTATTTATAGTGTTCTAGAGGAAGTTAATCAGGTCCAACATCAATGGGATACTCCCTCTTTTGGATGGGGTAGCTCCTCTCTTAATGGAATAAGTTCCTCTATCATAGGGATGCATGAACCATCTGGAAGCGCTCAATACACGTCAAACAATCTTCTAGAAGGCTCTAGAAATGACCACAAGTAACTTTTTTAAGATGAAACTCGCGCCTTGACCTTTACAGGAGAACGCACCCATCCCTTGACTTACAGAGCGTACAAGTATGCAGGTACAATGAGCTTGGGATGCGTACACGCAGGCAAGGTAGAGAGAACCTGCGTAGCCAGAGATAAACATGATTTTTAATGACTTTCTCTCTTTCTTGAAGTTTGACATGGAGAGCAGAGGTATAAGGCTTGACAAGGAGGATAGTATGACTGTTGATGGAGCCATACTAACTGCAGATAGTCATGGTGAGAAATTTTAGTGTAACAATGACGTTTAGTTTTGAAGATGGATTTGAATGTATTGATGACGCATTGCAGGAAGTCAAGGCAGTGATTTTCAAAATACCACAGGATCCCTTGGACTTAATTCAACCAGATTCGACTACCCAGCTCCACCATGCATTGGAGTGCTATAATGTGACTGCCGAAGAAGAGGATGAAGACCCGAGGAACATTAACATCCCAGAGACTAAAGGTCACCACAAAATTGAAGGACCACACCACTAAAAATAAGACAAGTGAACATTGGAATAGAGGTGAAGCCAAAGTTTGCAAAGATTGGGGACTACTGGGATGACATAATTGTAGATAAGGTTTCTGAATTGCTCCATGAATACCAAGAAATGTTCCCTACGAAGTTCTCGGACCTAAATGGGATAATAGAAGCCCCGAAGGTTATGAAAATTACGTTGAAACTAGACGCAAAGCCGATCAAGTAGAGGCCTTACCACCTCAACCCGAAGTATAAATAAGGGGTCTGCTTAGAATTGTATAAAATGCTTGCCAGGCATTATTGAACCGATTGAAGACTCTGATTGGGTGATCCTAATAGTGGTTTAGGAAAAGAAGAAAAAGGATGAAATAAGGATATGCATAGACCTCAAGAAGTTGAATGATGTGCACGTACATGATCCCTTTCCAACTCCATTTACCGACGAAGTATTGGATAATTTTGGGAGACAGGTTGCATATTCATTCATTGATGGGTTCTCAAGGTACCATCAGATCAAGGTCGTGCCAGAGGATAGAAGTAAGATGAATTTCATGACTGAAAGGGGATGCTTTTAGTATATTGTGATGTTATTTGGGCTGAAGAATGCACTGGTGATAGTTTTCACTTGTGGTCATTGTGGTGTTTATGGACTTCATCCACAAGTTTCTAGAGGTATACTTTGATGATTGGATGGTGTTTGGGTTGGTAAAGTGCCACATAGCTAGTCTACTCTTGATGTTGGATACATGTCAAAGGTACTAGATTGTGCTCAATTTGAAGAAATTCTTTTTTTGTGTCCCTTTTGGGATCTTGTTGGGTCACGTGGTATGCAGAAAAGGCTTGATGGTAGACCCTACTAAGATCACAGTTATAATTAGTTTGGAGGCACCAAGAAGTGTGAAATAGCTACGCGCAATATTTGGGCATATAGGATACTATAGAAAGTTCATAAAAGGTTATGCCAAGATTATTGCACTAATGGAGAAGCTATTAAATAAGGATGCTATGTTCTATTGGAATGAAGAGTGTCAGCAAAGCTTAGATGTGTTGAAGGAAATAATGGTCACTGCATTAATCCTAGTCTTCCTATATTGGATGAAGGAATTTCATGTGCATGTGGACGTGTCATGTATTGCGCTCGTGGCAATAATGACATAGGCCGGTGAGGGAGAGCTGGATCACCCTATAGCATTTGCAAGTAGAAAATTCTCTAAAGCTGAGATGAACTATTCAACAACAGAGAAAAAAGGGTTGGCTATGGTGTACGCACTTCAAAAGTTCAAAAATTACTTATTAGGTGGACACTTGAAGATGTATACAAGCCATTCTGCATTGGATTACTTGGTTAACAGGCCTGTGTTGCGGGGAAACATATGTAGATGGTTGCTGTTGTTTCAGGAATATGACTTCAAAGTTATTGTAAAGCCATGATGACTAAATGCAGGACCAAATCATCTATCATGCATTGAAATAGGAGAGGAGCCTACTAATTTGGACGAAGGACTACCTGACGCATAGCTCTTTACAGTGCATGTTGCGGACAATCACGTTGCAAATATCATACACTCCCTGATGATGGGGACAATTCCAGAAGGGTATACTAGTCAACAAAAGAAGGAACTAGTGGTGCGTGTGACAGACTTTTCTATCATTGCAAGGAATTTATATAAAATGGTCTCAGATGAAATTTTTCAATGTTATGTACCTAACTTTGAATGAAATGACATCCTTGTTGAAGCTCATGAAGGATCCGCGGGAGGAAATTATGTAGGAAAAGCAACAGAGCAGAAGATTTTACGCGTTGGCCTATGGTGGCTGATGTTTCATAAGGATTCCAAGTCTTATTGTAAGGCATGTGATGCATTTCAAAGGATGGGAAGGCCATCATGGAGGGAATAGCTACCTCTGAATCTGCAGATGTCATTACAGCCATTCAAAAAGTGGTCGATTGACTTTGTAGGACCAATTCAGCCCCAGGAAAGAAGACGGGTGTGTGGTACATCATCACCACGATCAAGTATTTGATCGGATGGGCAGAGGTGCAGCCTGTGAAGGACTGTATAGGGAAAAAGCAACAAATTTTATCTTTGAGTATGTACTGAATAGATTTGGTTGCCCGAATATTTTGATGAGGGATCATAGTATGCATTTCCTTAATGAGATGATCAACACACTGACGAAGGAGTTCCAGGTTTATCATGAGAAGAGTATGCCATATCATCTTCAGGCTAATGGGATGGTGGAAGCATTTAATAAGATATTGAAGAACTCATTGACAAAGGTCTGCAATGCACAAAGGAATTACTGGGATATGCATGTACCATGGTGCTATGGGCTTACATAATGACTTGCAAAAATCTGACTAGACAAGCGCCTTTCAGGCTATTTTATGACATAGAGGATGTGATGCCAATGAAGCACATTGTACCTAGTTTATGCACAATGGAATTCATAGTAATGGTGGATCGTAGAGCTCTAGAAGAAAGGGTTGCGTAGCTGGCAGAGCTGGAAGAGGATAGATTTTTAGCTGGATTCCATTAGCAAGTTCAAAAGGAGTGTGAAAAGGCATGGCACGATCGGCACATCAAATTGTGCACCTTTAAGGTAAATGATTTAGTATTATTATATGAAAGAAAGTTTGATATATTTCCATGAAAAATTTGGATGCATTTGCTGGGGCCCTATGCCATCAAGGAGATTATCGATGGTGGAGCAGTTTAGTTGGTGAAGTTGAATGGAGAGTCATTTCCAGGGAAGGTAAATGGTAGTTGATTGAAGCCATACACCAAGGATCTAGCCAGATGACTATATGGTGGAAGCACATCCTTAGCACTCCAAGTAGCTGAAAGGAGGTGTGGGACTATAAACTACACTACCCGGGTTGTAGAGCTCTGCGACTAGGGGAGTGTGTAGAAGGGAGGAATGTCACGGTATCGGTAGAAGTGCCAAGGGAGATGTGCTATAGAAGGAGAGACCATGCAAGGTAGCCAAAAAGTGACTGTTATGGTCACTGTTCATGAGTTGATAGTGGGAAAACAACTAAGTGGAGTGGGGGGGGGATTTAAGTCGAAATTTAAGAGAAAGATATTTGAAAATATGCCACCAATCTAGCATTTATGAAATGATTTTGGGGGAACAGTCAGATTCAAATTCAAATTCTCCTATAAATTACAGATGGCTGCCCAACAAAAAACACTTTTCATTCTGAGAATTGGCGTGTTGAGCTATGAGGATCGCATGAACCTTGAGAATTTTGAGGCTTTGGTGGCTAGTTCAGTATTTGAAAAGTTTCCTAAAGCAACCCAGGAGATTTTTACTAGACTCATGTCGGTGCCTGTGGAAACAAGTGCTGGAGGATCGATGGCATCTGAGGGAGCTACCTCTAATATTGCAAGTGTAGAAGTTCCCACAGAAGTGCCAAGATGGCAGAGGTCACCTAGGTCGAGGCCGACGTTGACCAAAGAGTGTCCCAAGACAAAGAAGGATAAGCAGAAAGAAACACAGGCAGTGCACGAGTTGCCAAGAAATCACGAGAAAGAAAAGCCCACCATGCAGGTGAAAGGCAAGGTGGTAGACTTAAAATCTGAGGAGGGCACCGAGGATATGGATATGGACATAGAGGACATTGACGTTGAGGGTTTATAACCTATCTGAAAGCTACCCAAGTACATCCCTCCGTGCCAAGGTAAGGTGAAGGTCCCAAAGGACCTGGATGAGGGGAAATTTATGTTAAATACCTTGTTGTTTCCAAATCAGATCACATTCAAAGGATCACACTTGGCGCGCATTATTGTTCTCAAGTTGGAGGATTGGGACTTGGTAGACACATAGTGATTCCCCCACTTGGCGACAAATACCTTTATGATCCGTTTGTTTTATAAATATTTTGGTGTCACCGCACTGGAGCTGTGGCAGTGGATTAAAGGGGTGGATAAGGCAGGACTGTTAAACCTGCTATGGGTGCCACACTACCACTGCACATCCATAACCTTGATGGTGATAAAATAGTTGCTATTCTTAGTGCACAATGGGTGCCTATGGGTAGGCAAACCAATACCCATCACATATATGTTGATCCATAGGGTCACATTTCTACCACATTCAGGCTTGAATCCAGCCATGGAATTTGGTGGAAAGATGGGTGAGTGTGACCTCGCCCTAAGAATGAAGGAAAAATTCAAGCTCGCCAAGAAACCTTGTGGTTACTCAATTTATAGCATAACCAACCCCGTGGTTATGGTCGCCACCCATATTTTGGTTGGGAAAATAATGAGGAAGTGTCGCACAGATGAAGTGTCGTCACTAGTTGTGTCATTAGTGGCTCAGTGCACAGAGAGTGTACAATTTAATTGGGTGCACTATCTATGCGGTGAGTTCCTTGCGAACAGTAGAGAAGCACATACTAGAGTAAAACCCTTCACTATACCCCTGGTTACTATTATCAATTGTGTTGGTTGCATGGGAATTACCGGAGGACAACCAGTTTCCTCCGGTCACGTCAGATCTACCAGAAGTAGCAAAGTTCGCTTCACTCTAGGCCACCAAGGACACCATGAGAGTCAAGGATGCTAAAATCATTTGGGTGCTAATGGAGAAAGGCATCCACACCATAATAAACTGCAAGGTGAGGCTATCCCCATCTGTCTTTGAGTAGTTGTTAGGATATATGGAGTTCAAAGTGAACTTCCACTGTGTTTCCATCTGGGCATGGAAGGACCCCAAGAAAAAATGGTATGATCTTCCGTACCTGGAAACGGACGATGCAATCACAACAGTTCTAGAGTGTTGGCCATCAGAGTGGTGCACAACCTTAGACTTGTTAGCTGGGTCTAGTAAGTCCACCATGAAGTAGAAGAAGGGAGAGGCCCGACTGAATATGAAAATTTGGCCGACCAAAGGAAAAAGGAGGCCAAAGACAAAGCTAAAGCAGAGCACACTGCTAAGAAGTAGGAAGAGGAGGAAGAAAGAAGAGGAAGAGCATGACTCTAATATAAGTTAGAATTCTCCTTCATCGTAGATGGAGGAAGAAGAGCAAAAAATAGGATAGGGAGGTGTAGACCCAAAGATTACTCCATTCCGAGTTAAGTGCACTAGGGAGTAGGAAAAAGTAGGGCCGTAGAAGAAGTCCAAGGCTAGAAAATCATCACTTGACCTGATCACTTTGACTGAAGGTGATATAAATAATATCAGGGACACAATGAGGGATGCAACCACAGAACTACTGCAACAATTTGAGCAACAACAGAAGAAATCCTTGGTCTCCATTTAGACGGGTTTGCATGAGCTATAGATTCAGGCCACTCCAGTGCAGACTAGTGTGGGGCAGCGTAGCACGACGTCAACTAGCTTAGTACCTGGGACCTTAGAAGCAGTGGAGCTAGTCCACTCCTTGGATCCCCAAGCCATTATGTTGCCGAACGTAGAATTGACTATAGAAGTGGAAGCTGACAAGGCCACCATCAGCACTCTCAAGAAGGTTGGGTTGAACTTAGTTGCACTACCAAGTGAAGCCCTTCACACCCTGCAAATAGTGTAATCATGGAATTTCAGGCTAGAGAGCAGTGCATGCTGAATGTGATCAGTGAGAAGAAGGTCAATAATGCCCAGATGTTTGTAGAAAAGACTTCCATGATTGATCTCCTTAAGAAGATCATAGAGAAAAATGAGCACACCACAACTAGGGTAGCTGAGGCCTACAAAACTGTTCTGGAGCTGAATATCCCAGAAGATGCACCAGTCGACACCAGAATTTGGAAGCTTACTAGAAGTGTGCACAATGCAAGGATAGAGTTGGCTAAGGTTTAATTTGAGATGAACCTTAAGGTCACAGAGCTTGAGTTGAGGGCTCAACCTTTGACTCCACCAGAAGTCAGAGAGTAGCGTGGGGTAGCTGTCAAGGATGCAGTTGTCGCAGTAGATGCCATAGTGAAGGATTGCACTTCAATCTTCGAGCAATCACTCGAACTAGTTACCAACTTGCAAGAAGATCCCAACATGCAGTGGCTAGAAACAAAGGCAAGGGAAACACAACAGAAGTATGATGAGGTCAAAGCGATGATGTGCACCGTCGCCATCACATAGAGGTTGGTGAAGCTATAGGAAGCGAAGGCATGGAAGGAACAGGTGGATGCAACACAACACAAGGAGGTAGTATTGAAGGCCAGATTGGGGCCATGGCTAGATGAAGCCTATGTGATCATGGCCACCATTAAAGGAAAATTGTCTAGTCTAAAGGAAACACACTAGAAAATACAAGCAGATAGTGCAGGACCAACGATGGAGCAGTTGGTCAAGTAGGTCAAGCAGGCAGTGACACAATGTACTGCTGAGGTTGCAATCGTACAGGTGGAGCTGGAAGGTCTTCATGACAAGATCTCCATGCCAACAGAGTGACTCAAGGGTGAGTCTCAATATTTGTGGCATATTGGGAACAGGTTCCCTAGGGTCAATTTTGGGGTTAAAATCCCTAATTTTGGGGTTAAATGCCCAAGTTTTGTATAAAGAATGTAAAGTCTCTGCTTTTTGTTGTCACAGAGCACGAATATGTAAGGAATCATCAAGGGTTTCTGCAATCAATTTATTCAACTTGTGTCTGCTTTATGAGATCCACCCTTGGGTCATGGACCATGGGATTGTATAAAAAAGGAAGTCTTAAAAGAGTTTAAGGGAGTTTTTGGGTTAGTTTAGATATGTTTTAAGAGTCATTGATGTAATGAGTCCATCAGAGCTAAGAACAAAGAGTCTTATCATAGGAAAGAGGCTTTCCAACTATGTGCGTAGAGGTCTAGGTTAGAATTCAACCGCTGAGTGCGCAGGCCCCTGCAGTGAAGTGCACAGGGTAGTTAGAGCCTGTAAAGGAGATATGAACATCAATAAAGAGAATTATTCTAGAATTACTTGTGTATGAGCTATTTTACTTCTATTATGAATGCATGCAATTATGGTATGTTGAATATTGGTTTTATGATTTAATGTTGTATTGATGCGTGAATCTATGTGTTTTACTTTGTTATATGAATGCAACTAAGAATATATGTTTACAAGAAGATAATCATAATTCATGTTGAAGTTATCCACTACTTAAGCTAATTTGGGTAAATACATCGGTAAGAGTAATTACAGAGGTGCGTAAGTGTTTGAATCGCCTTTTTAGGGTACATGAAAGATAGTTGTAGACCTTTGCAGAGGTCTAGAGGAAGACTAAGGGAAGTATATCCATAAGCCCTAAAAGGCTTATTGATCTATGCAAAGGAAGGGTTAGGGTATAAAGAAGCATCACTACCATCTCAGGGTGCAGAAACTTGGTTCCTGCACCACCCATATTGCTTCGAGTGAGATTTCAGCCTGCACTATATGGATTGATGCCAAAAGGGCCAGTAGTGTAGGGATTTTCTTGGATAATGAACGTTGAACTTGGGTTAGGGTCCATAAAGACAACATCCCTCTGACTGGGATCTACTTCATTCATCTTCACTCATGTTGTCATCCTATATCTACTAGAATCAAGCAACAACATATCTATTATAACATATATCTATCATGGTTATCAACATCATTCCATCAATCTTTCGTCAAAGGTTAGAATTAAAGCAGTAGATAGATGCAACATCACATCTCAAAGATTATGAACACAATATCACTTTATATCAAGTCACTTCATCAAGTTGGGGCATCTAGTTTTACCATATGCCATTAGGACATGACCCTAGGAAGTAAGAGATCTAGAATATCAATTCTCATAGTTATACCTCTAACATCAAGGTTACCATGCTTATCATGATCAATAAGATCAAGTAAGGTCATTCAATAAAACTTTATCAAAACAACAAGACTGTCAATCTCTTTTTCCATATTCTTTCATCACTCTTATCTGAAGCATTATCAATAGACTCATGTATAGGGGTCAATGAGTTATCCTTCTATGTGAAATCCAACATAAACTAAGCATGAAAAGTGTCAAGAGTATCATCTACTAGAGTCAATGTGCTAGCCTTCCTTATAGGATCAGGGTGTCCAATGGATGGATGCTAACCAATCATTAAGTGTATCGATGTATCAACATTAGATAGCCTCATAGAATATAAGGTCATAATTTTCAACACCATGTGCATCATTTCATCATAGGAAACATAAGTCATTTTCATATGCATGTATGAGCCATCAAAAAGAGACATCCTCATCATACTTTAGGGCTTACCAAACCATCCAATGTTACAAATCAAATACAACATACTATGCATACCTTGTGGTATTGAAATACCTGTGCACCTTCTCAAATGATGCTTGTATTTATTTTTCATCAAGTACCTCTTTCTATATCTAGCTTTTCTTTCTTGCATCTCAAGAATGATCCTCAAGAAGGATTTACCCATCACATCTTGTCAAGGAGGTTAGAAACATACATATGTAAGAAGTATAACTAATAAACATAATCCTCAAATCCACAAGTCTAAACAAAAGTAAGAGGCATCATAAGTTAAGAAATACTTATATACAATGAGAGGTGATCCTCTCTCTCTTGAACCAATCTTCAAGAGCCATCAATGTCCATGGTCCATATAACAATGTTTCCTTATTTATCCAACCAGGATTGCTATGGATTATCCCATCTAGGGCTTCATTAAGTGCTTGAGAATATTCACATTGACTAGCTAGGTTTCATATCTCATATTGTTGCATTATCCATGGTTTCTCTCAAACCCTAACCTCGTAGAATCCATCAGACCCAAATAATCAAGTTTCATAGGGTTTTCTTCAAACCCTAGAATTATTTTAGGTCTCTACCATCTTATTCTTTCATCCATCAAAGGTCTCCTCATATGGGTAAATTCCATGGCCTTCCTTCAGCCCAACTCTGATATCATGTTAATTGTTCATAGGGTTACATTTTTCTTTTCTTTGATAATTACATTTCTTCATTTATGCATTAAGTTCACCCAATATCATCATTACATTATTCATATCTACACCATTATTCATAAACAAATGCAATTATATAGAGAGAACATCATCATCATGATCATCAATGCAATGAAACATAAAGGAACAATAAAAGAAAATTATGCAAACACATAGAGACACTAGGATTGGTCTGAGACCATGGCAAAACCCACCATGGGGAAAACCTTTGTAAATATTCTTCTTCTTATATCATCATCAAATGATTAAGAAAAGAGAGTAAAATGATACATAACTTTATCTATGCAACAAAAAAACCTATGATATCCATGAAACAGATCTAATCATGCTTATAATCAAAACCCTCATTCTGATGGTTGTAATGTGTTGTCAAAAACTGAAGCCAATTGTTGGATAGTACTGTCACTGATCTAAACACTATTGAACATTGTTGTCACTAAGTGGAATATTCAAAATACTTAAATCTCATCTATGGGTCCTAGACGCATAGAGGAGGAGTTGTGCGAGCGTCTATAATAGTTCTGGATGCTCTCTGCATAACTAGATGATTGCATCCAGAATGGATTTGAACATTCCCAGGTGAACTGGATGAGGGCCTGTGGGGTCAAACACACCCAAACATGATTCAAGCCATGTACACTCTCATAATGTTGATGTGCAAATGTCAATGGCAACCCAGACGCTCTCAAGAGCACTTTGTGTGAGCATCAGAGGACTAATACGACCCAATCTGACCCTCAAGCCCTGGCCACTCCCATACCTCACTTTGTTAGTGCCCAAGGCTCCCTGGATGCTGTCAAGACATATATGTGACAACACCTAGGGACTAAAATGACCATTTAGTGTCTCAGATTGAGAAAACCCTAGTTTAGTGCTAGCTTCGACCCTAGGATTTCAGACCCTTGTGCACACATTCCTCTGACAGACCTTTGTGAACCAAGAAATAAGAGAACAGAATATGGATTTATCAATGTCTCTAAATGAGCTTGAGGTATCTTTTGTTTATAGGATTTCATGAGGGTCCACTTGGGGTTGAAGTCGACCTAAGAAGTTACACACGTGGTTAGAGCCGATCCATTCCATAATTATACATGTATGAATAAAATAATTCAAAACACAACTTCCACCTGACCAAATTGGGTGATATTTAGGTCGATTTTGGTCCTTGGTAAATAGGAATCTAATTCCATCATTATCTCTATCATATGATATGTCCAAGGTTGAATTTTACCATAGTTAAAAAAATTAACATAACCCACTGTGCTAGTGTCCAGGGCTTCAGAGATAAATCTGATTTCTAATTCTAATTCTCGCACATAGTGGTCCTAAGAGAATCTAGGTTTCCATAGATTCTCTCACAACAAACTTATGAGAACATCTAGGGCTTGAAGTGGGTCTGGGTATGCTTGGCCCCAGACAACCTCATCCAGTTCACCTGAGAGCCTCCAAATCTATTCTAGACGCAGTCATCTAGTTATGCAGAGAGCATCTAAATTTGTTGTAGACGCTAACACAACTCCTCCTCCCTGCGTCTACGTCTTGTGGATGAGATTTATGTATTACAAAGACTCTTCTCAATGACAACAACGTTCAATAGTGTCTAGCAGTTGTCTACAATCAATGACAACATATTACAATCATCAGAATCATGGTTTTATTTTTCAAGCATGATTATATTTGTTTCATAGATATCATGGTTGTTTAGTTGCATAGATAAAGTTATGGATCATTGTAATTTCTTTTTCTAAATCATGTGATGACAATATAAGAAGAAGAAGATTTGCAAGGGTTTTCCCTGGAGTGGGTTTTGCCCTAGTCTCAGACAAATCCTAGTGTCTCTATGTGTGTGCATTCTTTTCCTCTATTGTTCATTTATGTTATGCTACATTGATGATGATGATGTTTTTATTTCTATATAATTGTATATGTTGATGGATACTGGTGTAGGTATGAATAATGTAATGATGATATGGGGTGAACTTAGTGTATTAATGATGAAATGCAATCATCAAAGAAAATGCCAATGTAGCCCTATGAAATTTTAACATGGAATTAGAGTAGAAATCGACCCCTATCGGTCACATTGTCGACCTCATCGTTGAAAAACCCTAATACCATATCTCGTTGCCCATATATTTTTATTTATTGGGACCAAACACAACCTCCCAAACCAGAAAATGGAAAATTGCAAACGAATTTAACATTGCAAAGTAGAAAATCGGGCAATTGTAATGGAATGTAACCTCCCAAACGAGGGTCTTTTCATAGTTTATCTGCCCCTTTGTTTTGGGCTAAAATGAAAAAAATAATTATTTTTTAAATAAAAGTTGGGCTAAATATATGAAATGGGTGTTTTATAAACATTTCACCCCTCTAAAATGAAAAACCCCTTAAATTTTTCCCTTGGGCTAAAATTCACCCCTAAAATTTACCATGGTAGATTACATATTTGTGATACATTTGTTGAAATGCCTATCATGGCTAGTAGGGGTCTAGTTAAGGTCTCATTCAAGTGATTGCATTTATATTGCCATTTCCTTGTTATTTCACTATTCTAAAGATGTGATTAATTCTTGTCAGTGACCATGACTCTGGGCCTGAAAATCTGGCTCAAATCCGGAGGACATTGGCACAACACTATGAAAAGGAGTCCCTAAATGTTGGCTTACAGGCCTATGAGAGCATCCAGATGTCCCTGGATGTTGGAATGCCCATACTATGAGAGCATTTAGAGGTCAAGTGATCCAAAATCTCAGTTAGACCCAGGGGCTAGTTGATAGAAAGGTTGGATTATTTCTTAAGAGTCCTAATGCTAATTTTGAATGTTTGTATGATGTGTTTTCGTCGCTTCCACTTCCTTAATGTGACTTAGGAGGTTGAATAATATCATAGTGGCCTCTCATCGCATGTTTAACCTTACTGGTTGGTATCTTGGGTAGATGCGGGAGGAGGGTGTTACATAGTGTTCTAGAAATGTGAGAAGAAAGGACACCTTAAGAAATACTATAATTCTCGGAAGGGAAAAGAAGGAGACACACAATAAGAAAACAATCATGAAGCGAATGTGACAGGTGATATGTTGCAATATTCTTTGATTCTTTCATTAGAAAATATTATTAATGCATGGGTGGTATATTTCGTGGCCTCATTCCATGCCACACTCGATAGGAAACATTTTCATGATTATTTTCAAGGAGATTTTGGACAAGTTCATCTGGCTAATGATAAACATTGTAAGATCGTTGGAATGGGTAAGGTTTTTATAAAACAACAGAATGGAAACCAATGGCTATTAAAGGAGGTAAGACATGTTTTAGATTTAAAGAAAAATATAATTTAAACATGGAAATTAGGTGGTGAAGGTTGTGTGACTACTTTTACAGATAAACCTTGGAATGTAACTAAAGGAGCCTTCATAATAGAAAAAGGAGAAATTTTTGGTACATTATGTTTATGTAATGGTATTTATAATTTTCTTATTTCTCTAACCTCCATGGGAGGAGATACACCATTGTGGAATCATATGCATGGTCACATGAGTGAGAAGTGGATGTGTTAGGGCCTATATTGACCTCAAGCTGAAGGGAGGCAATCCTAGGATAACCACAAACCATGCTTAACCAGGTAGTTAGCCCTACCAGGTCAGGAGAGGGCCCTCTCATTGTCAATCTCAATTAAGATGGTTGCAAGTAGGACTTGAGATGACTGAATTGAATGTATATTTTAGGCTAGGTATAGTAGCTCTAGAGTTTCTAGGTTGATTTTAAAGGTTTTGTTGCTAGATTAAATGGAGCAGGCAGGTTGGGTCCCGAAAATCAAATCAAGGATACAGACATCTTCTGTGGGGTGAGACAGACAAAGGATTTATGTACTAGAAATTGTTTGAGATGTTAGATTTAGACTGCTGAGGGGTTGAGGAGGGCATGAGGAGTATGAATCCTCTTCAAACTGTTGAAAACACGGAAAACCAAATGCATTCCCAAGACACAACACTGTAAATTATTGTATTTTGTCTATTCACCTTGATTCATTTAGTTTAGAAGAGTAAGAGAGATATGGATACATAGAAAACATCAGAGAAAACTCATTACAAAAAAGAAACAATACATAAACTAAATATCACAATAATCCCACAAAAATAGTTGTAAAACCTCGTTTTATTCCTTGCCAAACTGTTGTAGAGATATACAACAGAGTTCAGAGCTTCCACAAGAGTCCAACCTTTACAAATTAATCAAAGAGTACATGATATAGGCAAGGAAACTACTCAAGCTAGCTATCAGGGGTCAAAACCATGAGAAGGGGAGTGGTTTCAACCATATCTAAACTAGGAACACAAAAGTAGGTAGTGAAACATCTTGCCTCTAAAACTTAGGAAACCAATTCATTCAAGATCAAAACCACTTGGAACTTGATGTATCTGCCCTATGAGGTGTTTTTCATCCATATTTACATCAAATAAATTATTTACCATGCATACATTTACCAAGGAGTGAGGAAAAGGTCAACTTCCAAGAAAACTAGGAAAAATATGGAAACTTAAGCAAAACTGGCAAAATCAGTTTAATGCGCAACACCAAAAATTTAATGCGCAACGCCACTTCAAGGCTAGTTTTTGAGGTCTTCCTGATGTCCAAATTAGGTGAAAATTGGCTTGTTGGAAAGCTTGCCTATCTAGCTTCTGGGAAAAACTGATTTTTCTGATTTGGAGCCAGTTTTCCTTTCCAAAAGTTGATTCTCCCAAGATTGTTTCATGTGTGGCAAAAAAGTGGCAGAGAGGGCACTTTTTAGGTGTTTTTTGCCCTTCTAGAGGCCAAGACCTTTTCCAAAACTCCTCAAACGTTTTGGGTTTTCATAAATTTTCATGCTGATTCCAAAAATCCAAGCTATTTTTCAAATGGAGGTCCCCATCAAAAGTGCAGCACCAGTGTAAAAATGCACTACATAAAGGCAACAGGTGCGTAGCACCACGCAATAGGTGCATAGCACCTTTTTGTAGACCACTTTTGGAGGCCTTCCCGATGTCCAAATTGGCATGGGATAGTTTCCTAGAAATATTATTGAGTATAATTTCCTAAAAATCTTGAATTTTTTAATTTGGAGTCCATTTTCCCTGTCAAAAGTCAAATCTCCCAAGACTGGTCAAAATGTGCAAAATGAGGTTGCCTAAATGCAGAGTGATACTACAGTCAAATTTTGAAGAGCTTCCTCAACTCCAAATTGAGCTCATGATAGCTCATTGGAAAGATCTATTTGTATTGTTATCATTTTAATCATCAAAAAAGTCATTTGTACATTTAATTCAAGAGAAAGGTTGATTTTCCCAACGTCACTCCAGAGGTGCAACAATCCTCCTAAGGCAATGGTATTTTTCACATTTCTCTAAAACCATGACACCTTTGTAAAAAGTGAAGGAGGTTTTTATTCCTTAGCTTATTATGGACAAAAACCTCTCTCATTTTTCCCAAATTCATTTTTTTCTTGCTTAGAAACAAAAACCCTAGGAGAGGGGAATGAGCCTTGCCCAAGTACAACTGAAGCACAACAAGGTGTAAAATGACATGTTGGAACATGAAACAAATGATGACGACCCTTTTAATGATGGTACACTCTTTAGAATGGTGACATGGATCGACACTTGGAAATATTTTGAAAACAAATCCTAGACCTAAGACCTGGTGATCAACTTTTACTTGAAGACTCACTGAAGTGACAAGATTTGACTTTTACACCCTAAGACCACTTTGTAAGAGCATGTTCGATCACTGGTGGAAGGTTTCAAAGACTGACACTAACATTGGCTCCAATGGGGATGGTAGCTCCTTGGAGGTGCCAAGAACCACAGATCTTTGGGAAAGAAGACAAGTGCATCTTCCATTCGGCAATGGGGTCAAAAACTCCAAACACTGAAAATCGAAACAATGAAAACTAACTCAAGGCTCAAACTCAACTGACAAACTAGAAAAAATGCTCAAAATGGAGCTTATTCAATAAAACCTACTCTAATTGTTCCATTCATCACCTGATCAAGTGAAATGAAACAACCAATGCAACCAAGTGATTATTTCGACTGCTATTTGAATTCTTCACAAGTGCTTTCTTATGAACCATAAGAGAGAACTACTGAAAGGCAACTCCCATGAAAACTTGTAAACAGAATCGTTGAATAATATGGATTCTCTATCTAACTTCAAAAATACTGCATAAGGATCTTGAAATTCATGTGCATTGGGACTTAGCTATTCCAATGGATTACTTTTCTTCTCCTCACCATGAAAGAAAACTTTCATCTGGGCTTTGTGACGAGACTCCTACTGAAAATGGCAAAGAAACCAGCTGTCGGATCAAGTTTGTATAAATACTTTTTCCAAGTTCACAGTTAGCTAATGGAGAAGGGCTTTGACTGCAGACATGATCCAACACATCATCTATTGGATCATAAAAAACTTGAAAATACTGTTGCAACCCATTTTCTATTGGTTCTGATGAGATTGCATAATTTTCTATAGGTTGCCCATTTGAAGATATACTATGCAATTTACCCTTCAAAAATTGAAATTATTCAAAACAAAATGGTACTGAATCATCTTGCATCATTTTATCATATGTTCCAGCTTCCAAGTGTTCATATACAACTTGACAATCAATGGCATTCGTGGGCTACAAATTTGGATATGAAAAGTCTTGAATAAGGACTTCATTGCCCTCGCTATGGTCAAGATCAAAACTTATCGATGGTTGATTTCTGATAACACGAAAGTTGTCTCTGATGCGCTGAAATGAAGTAAAACAAAAAGGAAAAGATCATTCACTTACTTCAAAATTTGCTGCAATTTCCTCCTCACTTCCATAGTTGATATGCAATGGTTGATCATTGTATTCAAGCTGCTGAAGGTGAACTTCCTCCTCCCACAAACCAGCTGTTGATTTGTCTGCAAGACTAGCTTCTATTTGGAGAACATAATCATCATCATTTGATCAAACTGAGGCAAATCATCAGTAAAAAACACATCATCAAGCATGCATGTCATATCAACAGATCTCTCTTCTCCAAGATGATCTATAAAAAAATCATTATTAGGTCTATGACAACTGGGATAAGAAAGAAAATGTTTTGGATCAGCAACTTGTTTTTCTTCAATCAGTGAGCCATGGTCTTGAACATCATACTCATTCCTTGTGGTGATCTTTTGCATCATCTCTTCCACTGCAGTTACCAAAATATCGAGCTTTACCTCTAAAGATGTCATTTCCTTTGAATCTATTTTCTTCCTCTCTTCTTCCTTCAACTTTGCCCTTCTGATTAGCAAATTAGCCTCTACATCTACTGCATTATTCTTCATCTCTTCAAGTGTTGCAAGGTTCCTTTCTCTTAGCTAAAACTCCATTTCTGGATCAAAGAAACTAGGTAGTGAAAGAGAGCGGATCCAGGAGGAGGCCTTATATTAACCAACATCAAAAAATAGACTTGGTTAAATATGGCAGAAAATTGTTGTACTATCTCCCTTGGCTATCTTTTCAGCTGGTTATACTCTTCTAGAATCAAGAAAGGGTTCTGTCTGACAACCCACTTGTCGAGGAAAACTTTGACGATTTGCTGGAAATCTGAGATGCTCAAATCAAGAAGGGTTTTGAACCAACTCTTGACTTTGCCTTGCAATGAAAGAGAAAAAAGCCTAATACTGACATCCTCTTCATCAACTTCAAAAAGGTTAAGAAAAGACTCAAAATTCAATACATGTCTCTCAGCAGTGATGTTGTCACATTCACCATCAAATATTGGTAGATATAGGTAATGCTTTTTAGGGAAAGCATGGGATATAGGAGCTAAAATCAGAGCCTTGTATCTATCTGGAATTTTACAAGGTGTAGGAATATGTACAGAAGGTGTAGAATCAGACTTGGTCTCTTGAGGCTTATCAGTGTGAAGACGGTCATCAAAGGATTCATAAAAAAGTTATTGATCAAGATCAAAGGCATGCAAACATTTTTTATTCACAATCTTCAAAGGGAAAGAATCGAATGCAGGTCTAGTATCTTTTCTCAAATACAATATACTTTGCAAAGCCTTCTTGACATTCTCAGGAAAAGAGAATAAGTAATTTATAACAAATAACATAATGTCTTGGATGAAATTCCAACTTGAATACCTGGTCTTGCCAAATTGTCCTTTCATGTTTCTACTGGTCAGGTTTATCCTCTAGTGGAGTCCTTGGATCTGATCTTGAAATTGATTTGGAGTCGCCAGCTGAATGATTTCAGCCTTCTTGTGTCTGATCGTTGTCCACCATCAACAATCAGATCTAAACTTGATACATGTTTCTAAGGAACATAAAACTACATTCCCCTGTGGAGTCACCACTATGTTAGAGCCTAGATCGACCTCAAGCTAAAGGGAGGCAATCTTAGGATAACCACAAACCATGCTTAACCTAGTAGCTAGCCCTACCAGGTCAGGAGAGTACTCTCTCCTTGTCAATCTGAGTTATGATGGTTGCAATTAGGACTTGAGATGACTGAATTGAATGTAGATTTTAGGCTAGGTATAATAGCTCTAGATTTTCTAGGTTGATCTTAAAGGTTTTGGTGTTGGATTAAATGGAGCAGGTGGGTTGGGTCCGGGAAATCAGATTAGGGATACAAACATGTTCTATGGGGCGAGGTAGACAAAGGATTTATGTACTAAAAATTGTTTGATATGGTAGATTTGGATTGTTGAGGAGTTGAGGAGGGCATGAGGAACATGAAACCTCTTCAAACTATTGAAAACATAGAAAACCAAATGCATTCCCAAGACAAAGCACTGTAAATTAGTGTATTTGGTCTATTCACCTTGATTCATTTAGTTTAGAAGAGTGAGAGAGATATGGATACACAGAAAACATCAGATAAAACTCATTACAAAAAAGAAACAATACATAAACTCAATATCACAAGAATCCCACAAAAATAGCTATAAAACTTGGTTTTATTCCTTGCCAAACTACTGTAGAGATATACAATAGAGTTGAGAGCTTCCACAAGAGTCCAACCTTTACAAATGAATCAAAGAGTACATGATATAGGCAAGGAAACTACTCAAGCTAGCTATCGGGGGTCGAAACCATGAGAAGGGGAGTGGCTTCAACCATATATAAACTAGGAACACAAAAGTAGGCAGTGGAACAACTTGCCTCTAAGACTTAGGGAACCAATTCATTCAAGATCAAAACCACTTGGAACTTGATGTATCTACCATGTGAGGTGTTTTTCATCCATATTTACATCAAATACATTATTTACCATGCATACATTTACCAAGGAATGAGGAAGAAGTCAACTTCCAAGAAAACTATGGAAATCTAGAAATTTAGGCAAAATCAGTTTAATGCACAGTGCCAAAAATTTAATGTGCAGAGCCACTTCAGGGCCAGTTTTGGAAGCCTTCCCAGTGTCCAAATCAAGTACAAGTTAGCTTGTTAGAAATCCCTACCTATCTAGTTTCTGGAACAATTTGAGTTTTCTGATTTGGAGCTCATTTTGCCCTCCAAAAATTGATTCTCCCAAGACTACTTCCTGTGTGGAAAAAAAATGGCAGAGAGGGCACTTTTTAGGTGCTTTTTGCCCTTTTGGAGGCCAAGACCTTATCCAAAACTCCTTAGACTTTTTGGCTTTTCATAATTTTTCATGCTGATTCAAAAAATGCATGTCATTTTACAAATGGAGGTCCCCATCAAAAGTGAAATGCCAGTGTAAAAATGCACTGCAGAAAGGCAACAAGTGTGCAGTGCCCTTTTAATGTGTAGCGCCAGGCAATAGGTCCACATTGACTTTTTGCAGGCCACCTATGTAGGCCTTCCCTATGTCCAAATTGGATGCAGAATATCTCATTGGAAAGCGTATTGAATCTAATTTCTAAAAAAATTTGAATTTTTCAATTTGGAGTCCATTTGCCTTGTCAAAAGTCAAATCTCCCAAGACTAGTCCAAATGTGCAAAATGAGGTTGCCTAAATGCAGAGTGATTTTACAGCCAACCTTTGAAGGACTTCCTCAACTCCAAATTGAGCTCATGATAGCTCATTGGAAAGCTCTCTTTGTCTTTTTGTCAATTTAATCATCGCAAAATTACTGTGGACATTTAAGCTAGGAGAAATATTAATTTTCCCAAGGTCACTCTAGAGGTGCAACAATCCTCCTAAGGCAACTGTATTTTTAACATTTCTCTAAAACCATGAAACCTGTGTTAAAAGTGAAGGAGGTTTTCTTCCTTGGCCTATTGTGGATAGAAAACGCTCTCATTTTTCCCAAATTCATTTTTTTCTTGCTCAGAAACAAAAACCCTAGGAGAGGGGAATGAGCCTTACCCAAGTACAATTGAAGCACAACAAGGTGTAAAATGACCCATTGGAACATGAAACAAATGATGACAACTATTTTAATGATGGTACACTCTTCCGAATGGTGACATGGATCCACACTTGGAAACATTTTGAAAACAAATCCTAGACCTAAGACTTGGTGATTAAATTTTACTTGATGACTCACTGAAATGACAAAATTTGACTTTGACACCCTAAGAACACTTTGTAAGAGCATGTTTGATCACTAGTAGAAGGTTTCAAAGACTGACATTAACAGGATGCATACTCTTCACTCAAGAAATATACTACCAGGTTTGAAGCATGCTGATTTGGATTTTTGTGAGAATTGTGTTTATGGAAAATAGAAGAGAGTCCAATTTCTTAGAGTTGGAAAAGAAATGAAAAGTGTAAAAATAGAGCTTCTGGATACAGATGTATGGGGATCTACTTAGGTATCATCTCTCAGCGGCTCTGGATATTATGTTACATTTATTGATGGTGCAACTAGGAAAACCTAGATTTATTGTATTAGGAATAAATTTGATGTATTTGATACTTTCAAGAAATGGAAAGCTTCAGTTGAGAATAAGACAAGGAAGAAGTTGAAGTGTCTCAGATCAGACAATGGAGGAGAATATTGTAACAAATACCTTAATAAGAATTGTTTAGAGCATGGAATTAGAAGAGAGAAGATAGTTATAGGAACACCATAGGAAAATGGTGTGTCAGAAAGGATGAACGAGACAAGTATGGAGCGTGAAAGTTTCATGAGATTCCATGTAGGATTTCCTTTAAAATATAGGGCAAATGTTGTAGATATTGTTGTTTATCTAATAAACAAAGGGAATTCAATTTCTTTGGATGGTGGTATTCTAGAGGAGGCATGTACAGGTAAAAAGGTAAACTAATTTTTAAATACTTTTGGTTGTGATTCCTATGTACGCATTAATAAAGAAAATAGAACAAATCTTGAGGAAAAATCAAAGAATGTACCTTTATTGGATATGGTGTTAATGATTTTGGTTATCATTTATATGATTATGAAAATCACAAAATAAATAGGAGCAGAGATGTCATATTCAGTGAAAATGTCTTGTATAAGGATCAATGCAGGAAAAGAAACAGGAAAAAGAGATGTCATATTCAGTGAAAAGGTCTTGTATAAGGATCAATGCAGGAAAAGAAACAGGAAAAAGAAAATAGATAATACACAGTTCTTGATGAGATCACATAAAAAGTAAAGGTGCCTGAAAATCATAATGATCAACGGCCACAATAACAACAACTACCACAACAACAACAGGAATCTCAAACACCGGAAAGTGGTGTCAGAATATCTACCATGATAAGTAGACCCCCTGAATGATACTCTCCTTCATTATATTATGTATTTTCTACTCACTCAGGCGAACTAGAATGTTATGAAGAAGAAATGAAAGTAGAAACTAGGAAGAAGCTAGCCATGAAAGAAGAGATGGACTCCTTGGTACATAACTAGACTTGGACTTAGTCGGGTTTCCTGCAGGTAAAACAACATTGTAGAATGAATTGGTTTACAGGTTGAAGGAAGAACATGGAGGTAGAAAAAGTTATAAAGCTATATTTGTGGTGAGGGAGTTTTCACAGAAGAAAGGTATAGAATTTGATGAAATATTTTCTCTTGTTATTAAAATGACTTCAATTAGAACTATTTTATGTCTAGTAGCAGTAGAAGATTTTCATCTTGAACAGTTAGATGTAAAGACAAATTTTCTCCATGGGGATTTGTAGGAAGAGATCTATATGTAACAACCAGAAGGGTATGAGGTCAAAGGGAAGGAGAAACTAGTGTACAGGTTGAAGAAGAGCTTGTATGGCCTGAAACATACCTTGATCATTATGTTTATCTCAAAAGGAAAAATTATGGCAGCGATATTATATTTTTATTGTATGTAGATGAGATGCTTGTTGCAATGTATAACATAGGAAATAAATGTGCTCAAAGGAAAATTGGAAAATTCACTTGCAATGAAGGATTTCGATGTTGCAAAACAAATCCTTGGTATGAGAATAACTAGAGAAAGGAAAAATCACAAATTAACATTGTCTTAGAGTGAGTACATACAAAAGGTGTTGGAAAGATTTAATATGCAAAATGCAAAACCAGTTACGAAAAATTTGGCTAACCATTTCAAAATAAGTAAGGATATGTGTCCCAAGACTTTGGAAGAGATGGAATATATGTCTAAAGTTCCATATGCATAACCAGTTGGAAGCTTAATGTATGGAATGGTCTGCACAATTCCTGGTCTTTGACATGCAGTGGGAGTTGTAATTAGGTACATGAATAATCCAGGAAAAGAACATTGGATGGAAGTGAATCCTTGATTCTCGGGTATTTGAGAGGTACCACAAATCAAGAATGATGCTTTCATGGTTCAATCATTACTCTATAGGGATATGTTGATGCAAAGATGACAGGAGATAGAGATAACAAGAGGAGCATAACATGGTATGTGTTTACTGTAGATGGAACAACTGTGAGTTAGTGTTATCAGGAAATCTAGTGTCCACTCGGAGCTCCTAGTCCACTAAGACTGGTAGCTATCTTAGAAACAAACAAACTAAAACTACTTTCGCTTTCCTTTATGAGAAGTAGATAAGAGGGGAACAAAGGACACCAACCTCAGTCTTGCGCTTGGTTCCTTGCTTAGTTCCTCTCCCTTCTGACAGATTCTTGCCACTCCTCTTTCGTCTACCCAGCTTCAAAGATCACCTATGGAGTCAAAGCAGCATAATACTATCAAAGAACAGAGACCTACAATCATAAGCAATACAGGACCATATATGTATTGACCACACAAATGCATATATCATCAAACATACAAGAATGTGGAGGAAAACTTGAATAGCCTTATTAATATCAAGAATAGCAAAGAGGATTACAACCAATTTTTTTGAACCAGCATCATCCTCCAGCATGAAAGCCCTTCTTCACCTCATGTAAAGCTTAGATCACCCAACACTATGATGTTGCACTAGGAAACCAACAACACTTCCTTAAAAGATACAAGATTCCACCCTCTGGATCTCTGTGATGAGGGATCCATATATAGATGATTGTAAGGGGGTGAGTCAGCTTCTGGGATTTTGATTAGTGTCCTCTCTCTGATAGTTCTTGATTCCACTTGGAGATTGATGATCTCTTACCCATCCCTGGGCGAAATCAGAGAGGCAAGTGTCAAAGGAGAAGTTTCTGAAAGATTCCATAATCTTCCACCTCGCAAACTGTCTCTGCCATTTGTCCATTCTCGCCCATTGCACCCTACAGAAGGGCTTTCCAGTATGCATTGCACCTTTTACACTGAGCAGGTGAGATGCATCGCACCCTCTGCACTGGGCATTCTGTATGGTCCAGTTTTGACCAGTTCTAAGCAGTTTTCTGTGGAGAACTTCTGGGGGATGATGTAATCAGCTGACCTTGTTCTTTTAGGGTGTGAAGAAACACTTTTAGGGACTTAGGAGCTCTTAGTTTATGGACATTTATGATTGGGTTTGTAGTGCCCAAAACTGCCTATAACAGTTGCCCCCTAAAGCATGAGGTCATTAATCTTTTGATGTTCGGTGAAATGCTTTATCATGAGGATCCGAAGTTTTTTTAAGCTGGAAGATGACTTGTAATAAGATACAATACAATACATTATCTTCATAATATTTTTCATGATCTAGCTGAGGCGGGCATTCCCATGCTCAACTTTATAAATTCATTTTCATGTACATAGGATAGACAACCGTCTGTGTAGCAGACTAATGATTCAGACGGAGTCATCATCCTTTGATTTTGATGATCATCTGTTCGGGAATGATGTACATTTGATGTCTTTATATTCTTGAATATTTTGCAGCCCGAATGGATGAAACTAGATTCGGGGTCTTCAAAATGCGTTCAATCTTCACTTGGAGTACAAGTCGATCCATGTGAAAGATGTTCTGGAGTCGAACATGGAAAGACATCACCTGATTACCAGCCAATGATGTAAGCT
>APFE030981714.1:43131-56279 GCA_000404065.3 Pinus taeda
CTACATGATGCACATACATAATATCACATGCCCATAACACAACATCGACGACATGCACACAATACCACATGTACACCAGTACCATATGTACAACATGTACATAGTACCACCTATACACTACACCACCTGCACAAGATGTTCACAATTTACATGTACACAGCGCCACCTGCACAACGTGTACACAACGCCACATGTACACTACCCCACTATATAATGGGTACACAATACCACATGTACATAGTACCACACGCACGATGTGTACACGACACCATATGTACATAGCATCACATGCACGACATGTACACAACACCACATGCTCATAGCACCCTATGTACAACATGTACACCGCGCCACATGCTCATAACACCACTTGTACAATCATGTATGCAACACCATATGTACATAGCACCATATGTACAACATGCACGCAACACCACATGTACATAGCACTACATATCCAACATGTATATAGCATCATCCGTACATAGCAATGCATATCCAACATGCACAAAGCACCATATGCACACACGCCGCATATACATCATGAATATAGTACAATATGTATAAAACACCCCATATGCAATATTCACACAACCCTATTTGTACCATCCTGTACATAACATAGCATAAATAACATGTACACATGCTATGTATACACAACACCACAAGTGCACACATCATAGATGCAACATGTACAACATATACAACATATGCACAACAATAGTACCACATGTCATCCAAAATCTCACTATCCTTACCGAGAAACCTTTCTTTCAGTATCTCATCCATGCTTGTCAAGGCATGCTACATACCACACTGCTTTCACTTTGTTGATGTATCCTTCAACATTACCTGTTATAACATAGACATAGGCACAATATCAAATCATATCCACATGATACCAACCTCATATATTTGTTGTGACTATTCTTCCCAATTGATTTCTCATAAGACCAAGAACATCTTCATGCCATTCTCTGGCCTAAGCGATCATTCCTCCACAAGAATGATCCCTGACAACCCTATCAAACAATAACATACATACATGTACACATACATACACCATAAAATAATAATGATCTCGTGAGTCAATGTCATACATAGATGCATATGTACATATAAACATTAACATACAATAATCATGATTCATGATCACCCTATCAAATATGACATACATACATACATGTATACATATATAAACATCAACATAATCATGATCATAAAATAATTACTACATGTCAAGGTCAAGGTTAAGAGAACTTCCTTTATTCATGCACAACATGCATGATATTGAGAATAATAATTCCCAACATAGCCAAGGCATATGACACCTAAAATCTATTTACTTTACCTTTCATGGTTACCTTTCTTGTGTCTGCATTGCTATTGTCCATTTACCACAGTGGACCCAACCAGTCCAACCAACTATCATAGTCTTACCTTCTGTTGCGCTTACTCATGCACATAGCTTCATCAGGGTCTTATATTATTGGTTGGGTACCACACATCCCTCCTGATTTCCATAACTTTCCTCTTTCCAAACCAATTCCAAAGAATCAAAACATAAAAGGCAAGACAAGAAGCAAACAAGAAGAAGACCATAAAAACCAATAATAACGTGACTCCACAAACAAAGCAGTCTAGCCATACACTAGACATAAACAAAGCCATAAATCAAGCTCAACAAATCTTAAAATACCAAAATCACAAGACTAAAAACAAACACCATGAATCAATCCCCATGGTTCCCAAGGAAATCTCAACCCGAACCTTCTTCAAGATTACATGGCAACCTCTCTTTCCATGCAACTCCCTTAATGTATAACAGGGGAGGCTATCTTGTCTGCAAAATCAAGCAAACTAGCACAATATAACTTCATAACATATCAATTCAAACATAAATCATGATATCCATAACAATAACTAACTAATATATTCACATCATAAGCTCATAAGAATTTGTCGTTCATGCATAAAAATCACATATGTACGATCAGTCTAGATTAGCATGACACCATATCAAAATATGTCGGCTCATACTTGAATATTGCAACCATAACCATTTGCATAGGTCAAACCAGGTTAACACAATACATATAACATCAAGATCTTCAATGCAATGAACATAGCCATCACACATACAATCTATCCAAATTATAACATTAATATCTCAATGAAATAACCCTAATCATCAAGGTAATAACATATAACAACAATAAGTTATATATCATGTTCATCAACGACATAAAACCGAATTGTCAAGCTAACTATCATATAACAATCAACAAGTTAACCTATAAAATACTCATCAGCAACGTAAAACATAATCATCAGGTTATTTAATATAAAACAAAAATAGCAATGCATACAACTACAGGGTACTACCATTCTTGACTATACACACATGTGCATATAACCACACTAATCTTCTAACATCTATCATGAATTTACCCATAACATCAAAAGACGTCTTCATAAAACTAATGTATATAACCCTAAGGCACATAATAATC
Source organism: Pinus taeda (assembly GCA_000404065.3). Lineage (NCBI taxonomy): Eukaryota > Viridiplantae > Streptophyta > Pinopsida > Pinales > Pinaceae > Pinus > Pinus taeda. The sequence continues at coordinate 45,645 of APFE030981714.1, forward strand.
CTTAACTTACATACCTACATGCCAAACATACACTACATGTATGACGATCTTCTCTTATCCCAAAGTCTAATGCTGCAAACTCATTATTATGATTTGCATCCCCTGCTCTATCTCAACTACCTCATTAGTATCATAAAAACCAATAGCATCATGATGACATAAATTTCATACAATGACTTCATAGGGCATGTTTGACCTACTATGCATGCATAATCATAGCCACAACTGTACTGCATAATACCAACCATTACTCCATTGTACACATTGCAACATGCAACCAACAATATACATAAGCAAAGCCAAATCAACTACATCTACGCTTAAATACATGTAGTCAAACATAAGTGATCATTTCTTGTAATCAAACTACAAGACTGATACATGTAACCAAAATATGCAAAAATGTAACCTAACATACAAGGATGTAAGTAGGTATCATAAAATCAACATGTAAGAGACATACAATTCATACACAGTCAATCACATGTTCCAAAAAATCAAGGCATCATGTCTATTAATTTGAAATCATCTTTCATCAATACTAACAATCTATAACCATACCCCCTTACTATCCATGGTCCACACTAAGGTAGAAGGAGCAAAGTTACTATAATGGCCCGATCTCCAATGTCCAATTATGGAAATGGGATCTCCAAAGCTCTATTAAATTCAACCCACACTTGAAAATAAATTGATTTTTATTTCTCATACATTTATATGAGACTAGGTCAAACACATTGCACTTATTCCACTTGTAACATAATAACTAAAAACATGCCACTTTTCTATTTCCCTAAATGCAACTTTTCAAATTCCTTGCATGCAACCTTTCAAAATCCATATATGCAAATCTTCACATTATGTTCATGCAAATAGGCATAGGTTAGCGACATCCATATTATCATACTACAATACTATCCCATTCAAAAAATTACATTTTCTTCAAACAATTACAATACTTTTACATTTTCTTCAAACAACTACTATACTATTACATTTGCATGTAAGAATTTATTCAAACACTTTACATGCAAACTAATATAGAAAACTATTTGCATACAAGTAAGAATATATCATCTACAGAAATACTATTACACATCAATACTATCCCCAATCAAAAACAACATACTCATTGGAGCATTTTATCAAACAGTTTGTATGCAATTAATCATTGAACCATTTAAGCATTTCATCAAACACTTTGCATGTAACTAATATAGTGAATGATTCAATGCATATATCCTAAATTATAGTAGTACAAGTTATGGAAACTGAACCATATTATCAGTGGTATTTTCCCTCACTATGGTTCAAGTTTCAACTTCTGAGATTCCATAGATGGAAAGTTATAACAAAATACCAACACAATCCTATTTGGTGCACAATTCTAGGAGTATCCAGAAAATTCGAATTCCACTGGTCAGATCTCCTAAACTGTAGCGAATAAATGTCTAAAATTTTTATCAAAATATCATTGGGATTTCCCCTCATTGTGGAAAAAAATTCATCTCCTAAGAGTGCCCAGAATAAAAGTTATAACAAAAATGTCAGCATCACCTATTTGAGACCTGATTTTAGGAAGGCTTGACTCCCTCTAATCATATCTCCTAAAATATTGAGACCCAATATCTGAAATGTATACCACATAATCATTTGTATTTCCCCTCAATGTCGATGATTTTTCAGCTTCTGAAATCCTACAGAAGAAATGTTATTGCAGAAATTCCAACGTGACCTGTTTAAAGGTGCATTCAGGAAGGTCATCTTCCTTAGATCATAATTCCTAAAGTATTGTGAACCAATATCTGAAACTTTTACCACATTATCAGTGGGATTTACCTCCAGTAGGGATAAATTTTTGACTTCTAATATTCCACATAAGAAAAGTTATAACAGATATGACAGAAAGGTCTAAAATTTAACCTTTGTTCTTCATCTTACCTATGATAGAGCCCATCGAGTCCAAGTTTTTTGACCGTGCTATGATACCACCCTATAACAACATCCAAGGTAAATGTGCATTAAAAAAAACATAATAGGAACAGAAATATAATAAACATATTAGCTATCAAAACCCATATATACATCAGTACATTTGCACATGAAAATCAAGGGAATGAATTTTTTTCTTTAATAAATGCAATGAACTAACTGGAGATGGGACTACCACATTCCACCCAACCACAGATTGGTTGAGCCAAGTCTCTCTTCATCCAATCACCCCTATTCCATATTCCAAGCATGAATGTGGGATCTCATAGAACACATCAATCAAAACTCATCCAGGGCTTCCAAAGGCCACCCACCTCAACCCATTAAATAATGTGTCCACCTCACGGTCAGACATCACAAAAAACCATCATCAGATTGGTCCCCATCCAAGCCTTCTAGGGCTTCCAGAAATAGTATCTCAACCCACAGCTTATATAGGTCTTCCAAATTGTTTGTCAAACCAAGGCTTCCACGACTAGTAACTCAACCCACCAAGGGCTTCCAAAGTGTTCGTCCAACCAGGGCTTCTTGGGCTAGTAACTCAACCCAATCTGTTACAGGGCTTCGAGAGCATTTGTTCAACCAAGGCTTCCAAGACTAATAACTCAACCTAATCTAAGGAAACATGAGAACCCACCAAAATAAAACAATGAAAGTAAACCCACAATCACCATGGTTATCCACGAAATGGCAAGGCTAGGCAAACCACAGTCGATCGAGGAAATCCTCCATGCCAATGATAGATCACAACCAAGAAACCATGTGCATGTGCCATGCATGCCAAAACTAGTGAAGAAATCATACATGTAACTCGGTACCTGCAAGAAAATCTGATGTAGCTACTGATGTCGATGCCTTCTTATGCTTTCCTGCTCTTCCTTTGCCTTCTTTCTCCATGAATCTAGGTATGCCACGCCCTCCAAGAGTACTCCAAGAAAACTCTAAGTAACCAAGATTATGAGAGAGAGAGAGAGACAATAATGAGAGAGCTCCAAAGCTAAACTGACCAAGTCTTGCCCACTAATCCTCATAAGCCTTTTTATTAATGAGGCCATTATTTTCCTTCATTTTCATCCTCACATGCAACCTATGACCTTTTATCTTTCTTTTCTCCTAACTTACATTAGCTTCCTTCATTTTTATCCTCACATGCAACCTATGACCTTCCACCTCCCTTTTCTCCTAATTTCCATTATTTTCATAAATGAATGTGCCAAAATACCTTTTTTCCTCTTTAATGCCTTAGCCATTGCATTTTCCAATTTCCTTAGCCATAAAAAACCAAATGAACACCCCCTAGGATGTCTTTCCCACCATTCAGCTTGGAATATGTGTCCCAGTCATCCATGGTTATTTTTTTTACATTTATTACATGGAATTTTCACCAGGGCTGTTACAATGGAAATGAGGGAAGAAAGGACACATGAAGAAGGTTATGTTTAATTTAGAGTGAAGAGGGAATTACAACGGATTTGTTATAGGTTTTTAGTTTGTTGGATAATATAAAAGGAAGGACCAGTTGTTTCTTCATGGATGTAGCCCAAATTGGGTGAACCACGTATATCTGAGTCTCTTTTTTTTTATGTGTTTTCTATGTTTATATTTATGCAATATATTTTATGTGTTCCATTGCTCTGTAATATATAATTTTCTAATAGTTCATTAGGCGGATGATCTGATGGTAGAATATATGTTAATTTAGGGTTATTTTCCCTAGAATGCATCCAATCTATACTAGAGCCATATTCAATCACCAATTGGTATTGGATGTATCATTAGGTTGTCAAATCGGCATGGTTGCAGATAATAGATTCCTTTGCGATTGTGAATTATTTTCTGAGCAAGAAAGAGAGAGGAGAACGCGTGAGAGAGAAGAGGAAATTATAGTGGATCTATTGTAGGTCGTATCTCTTCTTTTTGTTGGATAATATAAAGGAAGGCCTAGTTGTTTCTTTGTGGGCGTAGCCAAAATTTGGTGAACATAGTATATTTGTGTCTCTATTATTTTATGTGTTTTTGTGTTTGGGTTTCTCCAATATGTTGGGTGTTCCCTTGCTCTATAATATATAATTTTTCTAACCCCCCCCCCGCCCCCCCTCTTAGTATTGTCCTGGTTTCCAACAGATATTGCTAAACTCTTCCATGAATGAGTATGAGTACATTTTGGAATCCCATAGACCATTATATCAGATCGGGATAGTAGGTTCCTAAGCACATTCTAGTCAAGGATTTGGACATAATTGGAGACTAAGTTTACCAAGTTGACTACATTCAATCCCCTAACTAATGGCCAGACGGAGGTCATCAATGGGATGATAGTGCACATTCTACACATGCACAACTCCAAGTATCCACGATTATAGGATGAGATCCTTCCTTATGTGCAACACAGTTATAACAAAGATCTCCATAGCTTGACTGGATGCAGTCCTTTTCAAGTGAGTATGGGTTTTCAACCATTGTCTCCGATTGATGTGGTGATGCTCATGAAACTACACATATAAAATCCACACATGTATAGTTTGACACTAATAAAGAAACCCAGTTTATTGAATGCATCCAACACATCCACGAGGGGTTACATGGCATCTTGGATAAGTCCAATGCCAAGTATAAGAAGTGGCATGATCAATTTGGTGCCACACAAATTTCAGCTAGGCGACAAAGTTTGGTTGCATTTTCAAAAATAATGCCTTACTAGATCCCATCAAGAGCTCATACCACTATGATATCGGCCTTAAACCATCACCAAGAATGCGGGAGACAATGGTTTTGAGATCAACATCCCCTCATTCTTTGGCTTGCATCCAGTGTTATCATAAGAAAATCATACACTCATTTGTACGCATTATAAGACACTCAAAGTTTGTGTTTAACACATACATAGGTGATATTTTCAGCTAGAAACACCATGAAGACCAAAAATAAAATCCTTTCCTAAGATTTAGGTCAAAAAAATTAGACCACACAAGTGCACCATTACTGAAAATTAACGACTGCATGGCTATTTCTTCAATAGTCGTGTAGTCACAAAAAAGTCTAGTTAGCACCTTGGGCCACGAAATATCTTGAGAAACACTCCAAATCTTGATATGATAGGCTCAAAAATTTGAACCTTCAGCCCCAATAAGCCTTAAAGGGAAGGAATTGGTATCTCTCATCTCATTTATGAGGTGAACCACCACATTGAATATCCAAGGGGAGGAGTGTCCAAGAAACTCTATAAATGCAAGTTGTAGGAGAGCTAAAAAACAAGAAGAAGCAAAGCATTGTTATCCCGCCAAAATTTCTCCCTAGAAATCAATCATTTCAATGAGAAGAGGACTTCATTATTGAGATATTCTTCATACTTCTTTGAGAGAGAGAGAGAGAGAAATCTTACAAGGAGAGTGAGGAAATTAACTTCCTTGTTGAGGATTTTTTAGCACCATTGCTCAAACAATTCTCTCCAAGTGTCCTTTTATTCATCTATTGTATCTCTTCTACATTAGTAGTCAATAAAGGGACCCAGTTTCCATTACTTTGTTCATGTGTTTGGTTCATTAAGAATTGTTTATGCTTTTTTTCATAGTTTTTAGTTTATGATCATGTATGCATTGTTTCCATTACTTTCAATGCTTTGTTTACCCATGTTTGTCCACCAATAACAACTAATTGCTTCTATTTTCCTTGTAGGGAAAAAAAACTCCAAGGAAGGTGTATTTGGTAATCCATAACAATAAACACATCACTACACCCAATTTTCAATGTGGACTTCCTTTGTCCATAGCCCATCATTATTGGACACATCAGACATTGCAGAACAACTCACAACAATAGAGCTAAATCCAAACTTCATGGAATAGGCCACAACTAATCAAATCATGAATATGCAAATCAAGAACACTCACTAATAAAATATCCAAATATATTGGGTTGTGAAAGTTGCCAACTTCTACACCAAGGCAAGTGTCTCACCAAGGACCATGTTCACAAAAGTTTCTCCATCTCATGGAAGTAGTCAACACAATGGGGACCATTGCTTCCTAAGGGGGGAGGATTGATCTAGGTTTATATTGGTGGCCACCTGCCTATTCCACTTGGACCACCACTACGTTTTCCTTTAGTTTCCTTAATTGTAGAAAAATTTACTCCTTTTGGCATTTTTTTCAAGCCCTGAACTTCCAGAGTTGTTTTGAGGCCCTAAATGACATTTTTTTTGGAAAATGATAAACCATACAACTTGTAGCTATGGTTTGCAATCAAAATTTGTAGTCCCAGGATAGATATTTCTAACAAAGTATTGTATGCATCAAATGGAGATCGTATGCCAAAGTTACAACGCTGGGAAGTTGATGTACCAAATTATGCCAAGGAGGCCCATAAACTTTTGGGGCTTCATCTCCTAGGGTTCGGTTTTTGGATGTTTATGGTTTTCCATTATTTGCCAATAATAAATAGGCCTTCGAGCCTCATTGTAACATATTTCAGAAGGCATGTAGCCACCACATCTCTTCTTAGATATAAGCTACCATCACCTGAGCTAGTTTATTTCTATTCTACATGTAAACAATTTGCAGTACTTTGTTATTAATGAATTGAAGTTTTGTTTTCATTGCATCTTTGTGTTTTTATTTATATTTGTATTTTATTATATTCCTTCATAAATCCAAATTAGTTTGAATTTCCATCTAATGTCGTCAATGGTTGAAATTTTTGACTAAAAGTCTATGATGTACAAATTAGATGAACTGAACACTCTCTCATAGAAATCTTACCCAGGTTTCCCCCTTGTGGGGTTTTGTCCCAAGAAATTTTGGTGTCTCTTGTTTCATTTTTTTTACTATGATATCTATTTATTTATTGAAGTTAATGGTTGAATTTTTCTAAGTGTAACTGCTTAATTATTGGAATTCTCTAAATAAATAAAAAATGTGTCATTGGAAGTAGTTATCAAATAGAAAATTGTTCTAGTCTTGTATGCAACTAGAAAATCAACACTTTTGCTGATGGGGATCATACTTCCTTCTAGTACTACCATGATGGACTAACCTAGCTAGTCCAAAACATTGGTTTCATAAATTGTTCACAGGTTTTTCCACTAAGCATAAAATTCTGCCAGCCTATATGGATTCTCTCTTTAACACCATTAAGTCCCACCATGGAAGGGACATAATCAACAATGCCTTGAATTTTGAGAAGATGAGAATTTCAAGAGTTAGATACCTATCCAATCTCATATTTCTAAAGCAATGTAGAGATGAAAACCTCACTCCAAATTATGCAACCATCTGCTTAAACGAGGTCGAAACATTTATATGTTCAATAAACTTAGTAAAACCCTCATAAAACATGAAATCAAATTTTCCAGGTTTCGATTAATTAAAATATCTGGAAATCTTCTGCGCTTACACCTTTAGCTGTCATCAACTCTTAACTCTGATCTTTGGCAGTATTTAGACGCCCTCACATTTTCCAAAGCTGAAAGATTTCTTGATTTCACTCTTGCTAATAAAACCAAAAAACTTAACGCTTTGAGAAACATGGACTCCAAAAGTAATTCTGAAAATTCTCCCTTAAATCAGCAAAAACGTAACTTTTCTAACTATAAATCTCCCATAGCTTTATCTCTAAGCTGCACTCTTACAGATATGCATAATATGCAGGTCCCCCTCACGCAGATGGATACGCTCTCGGACTTGGGCACCAGTTCTAACAACCCTGCGCAGATGGTATTTAACAATTCTCCAAAACCTATTAACACGCAGACTTCTTATGTAGTTTCCTGCGGATACATTTCGCTCAACAAATCAATGGTCCCCCTCACGCAAACGGACCTGGGAACCAGCTCCAACAACCCTGCATAGTTGGTATTTAACGAACCTGTTAACATGCAGAACCTCACGCTATTAGGCAAGGATGGGTACGTGGGCAGCAGTCTATCCAATAACCTTACACAGACCTCGTAGCAAGAGCCTAACCATACGCCAAACAAGGAGTTGTTGAGGCCACTTGGGACAGTGTGCGCCCATTCAAATAGCTCTACACAACAAATTAACATCGCTTCTAATGCAGTCAAGAACTCCACGAACTCGCTCAACAACCCTATCAGAAAATCAACGGTAATTAATAGTTCTCAGTTAGTTTTAGATGATAAATTAATACTGTTTCTAGAAAAAGGTTTAAATTTTTCAATATCTCCATCCAAAATTCCAATAACTGACATCATAAGTAACATTGAAGTTATTATCAAAAACACTGATCTAAATGCAGCAGAGGAAATAAGACAAGATGTTTCCAAAATTCTCAGAAATGCCAGACCTCCACCCAGCAACATATCCAAAGAAGAAGCCATAGCCATAAAAGACATCAAGAATAACAAAAACATTATAATCTTAAAAGCTCACAAAGGAAATGCCATTGTTATCATGGATAGGACAGATTATGATCATAAAATGAAAGAACACCTAAACAATAGTGGCTGCTATAGAGTTCTGAACAAGGATCCTAGCAGCAAAATCCTTCGCCAAGTAAGTAACAAAATTAAAAACTCCTCTGTTGATGCCACTATTAAGAACAGATTAATCCCTAATAATGCCATTATCCCCAGAATTTCTGGAGTCCCTCAAATCCATAAAACTGTTGTTCCATTAAGACCTATAGTAAACACTATAGTATCCCCCACTTATTGGTTAGTTAAATATCTTGCGAAAAAATTTAGAACTTTATCAGGTAACACCCCCTCTTACATCAAAGATTCCGCTTCCTTCATAGATTGGATCAAAAACCTAGAATTTATCGACAATGACCTAATGGTTAGCTTTGACGTAGTGTCTCTATACACTATGATTTCGGTAGATGAAGCCTTAGAATTTTTGAAGAAAATCACAGGCCTTGAAATGGTGGAATACTTCAGTTTCATGGGAAAAATCTATGAGCAAACGCATGGCGTTGCAATGGGCTCTCCATTATCACCATTAATTGCCAATCTATATATGGAACACTTTGAGCAAATGGCCCTTAAGTCTTTCCCCTTTACCCCTGAAGAATGGAAGCGTTATGTAGATGATATTTTTGCTAAATGGTGCCATGGTTTGGACAAACTTAAGGAATTTTTATCTCATATAAATAGCCTCTCTAAACACATAAAATTCACCATTGAAATTGAAAAAGACAACCAACTTCCTTTCTTAGATGTCCTCCTTACCAAGACAAATGGCAAGCTAAGCCACCAGGTCTTCAGAAAGCAAACACACACTGACAGATATCTACATTCAAACTCCCACCACCATCCGAAGCAAAAATTTGGTGTCATCAAAACCCTGGCCACCAGAGCCTCTAGGATCTCTGACCCTGAACATTTAGAGGAAGAACTTAACCATCTCCATGAGGTCTTTGTAAACAATGGCTATCAAAAACACATTATCCAAAAAATAATTAAAGATTCCATAACCAATAAACAAAAAAGAAAACTTCTTGATAACCGTAGAATCTCCTTACCCTATATTAAAGGAACCACAGATAAAATTGCCAAAGTTCTCGCCAAGCATAGTATTATGGTTTCATTCACGCCCCCTAACACCCTAAAAAACATGCTTGAGTCTGCTAAGGACTTAATAGACCCAAAAAATTACAAAGGAGTATACTCGATTCCCTGTTCTTGCGGTAAAGTTTATATAGGTGAAACAGGGAGATCCTTTGGAATAAGATTCACATTAATGATATTACAAGAAATAGTTTGGAAAAATTAGGTCTAGCAGAGCACACATGTTTCTCCTCACACTATATTTGCATGGAACAAGCCAAATTAGTCCACAAAGAAGACCATTATTTAAAAAGAAGGGTGAAAGAGGCAATTGAAATTGAGAAATCCTCCAATAATATGAATAGGGATGACGGTCTTAAATTGAGTAGCACCTGGAAACCCTTATTAAATAAAATGAAAAAACAGTAAATTAATCTAATTCTCCCTCTTAATAACATGTGATATGTCAATAAAATTTACTACAATTCATACTAATTCATAAAAAATAATAAAATAATATATCTTTATTATTATTATTATAATATAATAATACACAACAACACAAACAACAATAATATTAATTATTATTAATTATATATAATAATAATAACATAAATAATAATCATATATAATAATTTATATAAATAAAACAATAATAATTATATAAGAACAATATTAAACTATTAGATAAATAGCTATTACAAGTAATGTATTAAAAAAAAATAATAATAAGAATAATATATAACATTAACAAAATTAAACATTTATACATAAAAACCTAAAATTAAAATCATATTAAGAATATTAAAATATAGTATAATATTAAAACCTTATTAATAAAGCAAAAACAGTAAATTAATTAAAACCCTTGTTAAATAGATAATAAATCAGTAAAATTAATCTATTCTCCTCTAAACAAACTATGGATGGTCAAATAAAAAAATAAATAAATAAATAAAATAAAATAAAATAAATTACTACAATTCAAACTATTTCTTTAATAAGAATAATAAATAATATATCTTTATAATGATGATGATGATGATGATGGTTAACGTCCACTGAGACCAAATAATGATCTATCGGACCTAAAGGCAAATTATTTATTTTGATTTAAGATTTTATTCCTATGCTCAAAA
>APFE030981714.1:79402-103114 GCA_000404065.3 Pinus taeda
CCTGAATGAAGATCCAACTTGGTGAAGTAAATTGATCCATGCAATTCATCTAATAATTCATCAATGACAGGAATGGGAAATTTATATTTAATAGTGAGCTTATTGAGCTCCCTATAATCTGGACACATGCACCATGATCCATCCTTCTTGTGAACCACTATTACTGGAGCAGAGAAAGAACTTTGACTAGGTTGAATTATACCAGCCTCTAGCATTTTTGCAACCATATGTCCAATTTCACTGTTTTGGACATAGGGATATCTATAAGGCCTGATGTTTGGAGGAACACTTCCTGGAATCAAATTAATAGCATGATCATGATCATGAATGGGTGGGAGACCTTTAGGAGTCTCAAATACCTTGGAATCATTGTCCAATACTTTTTGGAGATCTAGGAAAATGGATGATTTCGATGTGGGAACCTGTAGTGAACATAATTGTGCAATTATGCCTTATTGTTCTTTCTTTAGAAGCTTTGTCATTTCGTTAGAGTTGATTATCTTTCCTGGTTTCCCTATGATACCCCTTAATTCAACTTCCTTTCCTTCTAAAGATAATTTCATGAAAAATTCTTGAAGCCAATCGACTCCTAGTACAATATTAGCACCACCCACTAGAATGGAAAGAATTAGGATATTCAGTACATATTCTCCCATGGATAGCTTGATATTATGGCACTTTCCTAAGAAATTTATGGTTCCTCCACTTGCAACCATTACTTGCCACTCTGGTGCTGGATATAGGAAGCAATTCAATTCCTTAGCTATCTTACAATGAATAAAATTATGCGTACTTCCAGAATCAATAAACATTATTACCTTTTTCTTCTTGATATGCCCTTCTATATTGATAGTTTGAGGAGTGGTAATTCCAGACAATGCATTAGAAGATATGGTCAAATTCATTTCTTCTTTTTCTATGGTTTGTTCCTAGTGTATATCTTCTTCTTTTGACATTTCTTGTTCCTTTTCTTCCTCCTCTTGACAATATATATAAAATAATTTCTTCTCTACACACTTATGACCTTTAGTGTATTTGCTATCACAACTGTAACAAAGCCCTTTTTCTCTTTTTTCTTCCAATTTTTGTGGTGTCAACCTTGTAGGTTGTGGATGGCTAGGGGAGGTGACACTTCCATCTTTTTTATTGTGAGTGGTAGGCTTCCGTGTTTCCATAATTTTTCTTTCCATTTTTCTTGCCAACCTAAATGCCTTCTCCAATGAATCTGGTTCCCAAATGCGAACCTCATGTTGGATGTTATCTTTTAAACTACCTATGAACACATCAATCCTATGCTCCTCTGGAATATCTTTTACCCCTATATTCAATTTTTGGAAGTGCTCATTGTGCTCCATCATTGAACCCTTTTGTTTGAGATTTATCAGTTGGCTAAAAAATGTGTTGCTTTTTGTATCCTCATAATGTGCTATAATTTCATCCATAAAAATAGCCCAAGAGACAGTATGTTTATGATATCAAATCCATCGATACCATACAAACCGATTTGGTTCCAAACATAAAGTTGCAATGCATACCTTTTGTGTGTTTTGCACATTATGGAGATCGAAAAATTGCTCCATCTGTAGTATCCATGTTCTGGGATCCTTGCCATCAAACTTCCTCATAACGATCTTTGGAACATGGTGATTCTTCAATCCAACGTTAGATTCTATGAAATCATGATTAACATTTATTTTTTTCTCATCATGAGTTTCCTTTAGAACTTTTTTTCCATTAGTAAGAATTTGTTGTAGAAACTTTTTCAAATCTGTCTTCAAATTTCTCTACAAATTTTCCATGCCTTTCTTTAAATCATCCATCTTAGCTTCCACGTATCCATCTTATCTTCCACGCCGTCCATCTTAGCTTCCATGCCGTCCATCTTAGCTTCCATGTTGTCCATCTTAGCTTCCACATCATTAATCTTAGCTTCTATGCCTTTATTTAAACCATCCTTCTTAGCTTCTATGCCTTTCTTCAGACCATCCATCTTGGCTTCTATGTCTTTCTTTAAACCATCCATCTTATTTTCTGTTACTTTTTGTGCAAATGAAATTTGTTGCACTTGGTCTTGTAATTTTGATATATCATGTTGCATTTCTTTGTCTTCTTCATGAGTCATGCTAGATCTTTCAAGATGCTTTTTAGGTGTTTCCATTTTCTTTCTTTGAAGCATCAATTATCGATAATAATGTTTCATTATTCCCTTTGAATTCCTTCAAACTAATTTTTCAAACCAAGCTTATGCAAAAATTAAAAAAAAAAAACTACACACCTTTTTTCACTTTGTAGGAGCTCGATATTGAATCTGATGTATCTCTGTAATTATGGATCTACCAGGTCTGAAATTGCTTCTTGTGGTAATCCCCTGAGTAATCTTTCGAACCCCACAACTCTAATCAATAATGGATTCACCAATGAAGAGTTATGTCAAATCTCCTACGATGACCTGAGTATAGATTGGTTCAGTAAAGTGAACTTGTATGACGTGTCGTGGGTCACTGTTTCAACCTTAGGTTCTAAACATGAAACCCAAAAAAACTACAATCCATCCTCTTTTTGTAACTTACAAAAATTCAATTTGATGCTCGAGCGAAAGTTATGATGATTTTCCCAAGGTGACCTGTTTGGAATGTAATTCAGGGGTCTGCAAAAACCCAACCTTCCTTAGATTATATCTCCGAAAATATAGCAATACAGGATATGAAATTCAGAGCTGAAATTCCAAATGATTTCTTCTCAAATGGGCTTTTGTTTTAGATTCTGAAACATCGCAGAAAAAAATTTATAGTGAAAATTCTACGATGACCTGTTTGGAGCAGCGAAACTGTAGAATCCAAAGCTCTGATACCAAATGTTATGAAACCAACTCACAAAAAGACAGAAAAGATAAATGAACGCCTTAGAAATAAGTCTCTTCAAGGGGGCAACCTCCTTTACATTACACAAATGAACAATTATTGGATGATTCAAATGACAAAACCTCCTATCTATATATAGGAGGCTAAGAGGTCACAATATAACCAAGCCGACCTAACAATAATAATATAAAGGCACAAAAATAACAATAAATGAATTCTATGGGGCACAATAATGAGAATATGGGGACAATAGCGGCACAACAATAACAATAAGGGATACAACGACAATAGTAATGGGGGAATCACTAGTATTATAGGGACTTAACAAAAATGTACAGCAAAAATAAAATTTATAGAACCAATAGGACATGATGATGTCAACCATGGGAGATGATTGACCATTTTTGTTGTAAAAATGTAAAAAGATAAAAAAGATTATAAAAAATTAAAAAATTCAACTCATATTTTCAACTTATCTCCCTACGTTTTAGTCAAATTTCAAACATGAAAAATACTACATGAAAAATATGAAATACATGAAAAAGTGTGACTGCAATCACATTTTTTCATGCAACATTTTTTGTGTAGTAGGGTCCATATAAAATATGCAACATGGGTAATCCTTCGATGAAAAATTAATTTATGCATCCAATGAGTGCTATCATTGCAAATTTGAGTAAAATCGTAGAGAGGTAAGTTTGAAATACAAGTTGAAAAAGTAATTTATTCTTTTTCCCTCCAAAACATGATGAGGTAATGTAATCTTCTTTTATTATTTCCACTATTATTTTATAATATTCCTTAGGAGGCCCATTTAAGACCTCAAAATTTCTCTAATGAGTAAAACTACTACATGTACTTATCTTATGAAACATCAAAGCTTTAATGAGTTTAGGAAGAAACCTTACCAAATTAGAATGAAGCACCAGGTGCAGGGATGGAGGAGGACTGGTTGAGTTGCTACCTTGTGAAACATTGATTTTAGGGAATATATCATCTTCATAAAACAAACTTCTCATCACAAAATACATATATTTTTCTACAGGGGTACTAAGATCAATCTTTGCAACAGTTGGGCTTGGCATTGCAGTTTCACTTGACTCCTAATAAACATACTCACTTTGAATCAATCCTCCTCTACTTCCTTTGTCCCCTCTTTGTTCAATGGATTTTGCATCTCCTTTCAACTATTCCTTCTGCATATCAGGGATAGCCAACACTTCTCCTCTCTTCATGAACTACCTTTTTATTCTTCGATTCTCTCACATCTTCCGCTCTCTCCGTTCATCATATATCTTCACCCTCCTCATCACTCAAAATATTGTGCATTCCACATCTCCTCCCATCCATCACAACTCTCTCTCAACTTCTACAACTAGTTATCAGCTCTCCCAAAGTCCCACCCCACAGCACAAGGGTTTTAGGCTACCATATTAGATGAAATAAATGGTAACATTCCTTCTTCTACCATCAAAACTTTAATCCACAAAGGGATCTGATCTTTCAACAATCATCCTCTTAATCCAGATCTAAATACCACCTCCACTTTCGAAAATGAATGATGGTTCTCGATAGCAAATTCGATGATGAATCCCTCTAGTGCAACTTATACCCAAAATTTGGCGGACCTAGTAAGCTCATGATCTAGCCTATGTAAAGAAACTATATCAGTTGTAGCCCAAGTTTTAAATATCCAACCAACATTCTGATATCTCAAAGAATGTCACAACATGCTTAACCAATTGTATAGCTTATCACACAACTCAACATAAAAGATCACATATTGGTCACAGAAAAGTTCAGCGAAGAGGATCTCCTCGAACCCATTCCAATATTTTTGTTTCATAGTTTTTCTTGCTGATAAATGAAGGAATCACACTTATCTTGCCACCATTCTTGAATGTTTCTCTTAAGGATTCTAGCCACCATTATCTAAAGACCCAATTATGTTTTAGTCCTAGAAACATAACCATTTGTTGGAGAAAAATTGTTACTGAGACCTAGGGTTTTGTCCTAGGGTGCCACAAATGTTTATGACATAGTATAGCTTAGACTTGCCATTTTTAATCTTCTGCAAGGGAAGAAAATCTTACTCGAAGTGCAACCAAAGATTAGGTGCAATGACTGGGTTTTAAATGGTAATAGAGTATATTATACCAACTAATATGTATGTTCATAACCATTTACCATTCAAACTGATTGAAGAATATTTTCACAAGAAATCAATAAAGCACATTACATAGAAACTAGATATAGAAACTCAAAAAAACAAAAAATAAAAACAGACAAATAATCAAAGACATAGAAACATATGTTGCACAATGATGCTCCCGGAAATAGTATTATCTTATCATTAATAGGCCAAAATAACATTATAATTGTAGATATACTCTATCTCGGTTAGATATTTTAATAGTATTCCAAAAATCCTCATTACAGGCACACGATTATAATAGCAAAGGTCAAATCATAATTTTAGTAACATTTTGGCCCTTCTCTATTGTCTTTGTTTGCATTGTTCACCTTGTATTTCATTATATAGGTTCTTCCCATTGATCTCATCAAGTTTAACTCATGCTCATTTGATAGAGTCAACTCTAACCGCTTTGATGAGATCGACCCATTTCATGCTCGCTTGGTCCATGCTCACTTGATTTCTTCAAATTGTAATAGTTTAATCTATCTTTTACATGCACTAAGTGAATTCTGAACCCTTTAGAAATGGGCCGCAAGTGAAATAGTAGTTAGCCCTAGTTCCTAGTAAACCTAAGGGAAGTGAATTTATAGGAAAGAAACCCTTGCTTCAACCTATCAAATGTTGGGGTTATCGAGGATATCATAAATTTCAAGAATTACCTTATAAGGATGGAGGTAAGAAAATGATGCACAATATGTAGTGGAGCACATGGGAATAAGCATGCCAGAATTAATGTTGTGCCAGATAATAGGAAATTTGATCACTAAGCACACATGATTGAGGTCGAAGGTATCCTACATAATCCACCTATAACTATTTTGATTGATTCAAGTGCCAGTCATAGTTATATTGATCTAAAGCTAGTCAACAAATTTAAATTAGAAATGAATAAGCATCGAAATTCATGGCTAGTTCAATTAGCTATAAGATTTAAGAGAATAGTTATGCAACTAGCAAAGGAATTCCTAATTAATTTGAATATATTAAGTACTATGATTGAGCTTAATATAATTTCCTTAGGAACATATGATTTCTTGATTAGTATGGATTGGCTAGAGAAACATCACACAATTCTAGATTTTTATAATAACTATTTTACCTATATGGATGATCAAGGTCACGAGAGACATGTCTCAGGAATTCCTAGACTCATACATATTCGAGAGATATCATCCCTACAGTTAAGAAATAATTTTAGAAAGGGTTGTGAGGTTATTGCAGTTCATTTGAGGAAGCCCAATAGGGATCAATGAACCAAAATGGAACATTACACATTGTTGAGAGAATATGTTGATGTATTTTTGTAAATCCCTAGATTACGTCTAAAGAGGGATATATAATTTTCAATTGATTTGTTGCCTAGAGTTTCTCTAGTATCTAATGCACCTTACAGAATGGGCACTCTAGAGCTTAGAGAATTGTAGATGCAGTTGGAGGAGTTTTTGAAGAAAGGGTACATTTGACCCAATGTATTTCCATTAAATTCCTTAGTCTTGTTTATTAAGAAAAAGATGGAACCTTGCAAATATAATTGAATAAAATGACTATCAAGAATAAATATCCATTATCAAGAATAAATGATCTATCTCACTGGCTTCGAGGGGCTAAAGTGTTTTCCAAGATTGACTTGAGATCAAGATATCACCAACTAAAAATTAAGAAGGAATATATTAGTAAATTAACTTTTTGAACTCATTACGAACATTATTATTTCATGGTAGTGCCCTTTGGATTAATTAATGCATCAAATGTTTTCATGTGTTTGATAAATGGTGTCTCCCAAGAATATTTGGATAAGTTCGTTATTGTTTTTCCTAATGCTATATTGGTATATTCTAAATCATAAGAGGAACATGAGCATCATATGAGGCTGTTTTTAAAATTTCTATGAGAACATCAGTTATATGTTAAGATCAGCAAGTGTTCTTTTGATCAAAAGAAGATTCATTATTTAGGCCATATCATTTCAAAGGATGGGGTAGCTATAGATCCTAAAAATATTAATGTCATCAAGGAATGGCCAACTTCAAAAAATGTTACAAAATTTAAGCCTTCTATGGTCCTATTAGGTTATTTTAGAATATTCATTGAAGTATTTTCAAATATTTCCTATCCCATCACTTCGTTGTAGAGGAAGGGTGTTAAATTTGACTAGACCTTGGAGTGTGAGTATGCCTTTCGTTGTTTGAAGGATATATTAACAAGTTCTTATGTACTAAAGATAAAATATCCAAATGATGATTTTATGGTATGAACTCATGCATGTTAAGGGGGTTTAGGCGGAGTACTTATGTATAATGGACATGTGGTATGCTACTAGTATTGCAAGTTGAAATGCCATGAGAAAAACTATGTTGGACATGATTTGGAATTTGTAGCTATCATTCATGCTCTTAAGATGTGGTGGCATTATATGATGGGTCAGAAAGTTGAGTTACAAAAAAATCATTACGGTTTGTAGCACTTATTGGAATAGTTGAATCTAAATTCCTAGCAAATAAGATGGCTTGAATTATTAGTTGAACATGATTTCGAGATCATGTACAGTAAAGGAAAGGAGAAAAAAGTGGCATACGCCCTTAGTCAAAGGGTTCATTTTATGCATGCATCAACAATAAGTATATGAAAGGCAAATATAATAACTAGAGTTAAAGAAGCTGTAAATTTGGATGAGCAATACTTTTGACTGTTAGGAATAATTTATGGCATGAGGGAAAGCATCCAAAGCATTTGGATTATGAGTTTATAGAAGATGACATTCTTCTTTATAAAGGCCATATATATGTGCCAAATGTGAAAGAAGTGAAATAGTTGATTTTAAAAGATATGCATAGAGTGCCTTATGTGGGACAAAAGGATATCAAAAGATTATTACAACACTCAAGAAACAATATTTTTTTCTTGGACTAATGAACGATGTAGGAAATTTCATAGCTATTTTCTTCAACTGTTAGAGAGTTAAGGTTGAATACAAGAACCCAAACAACCTTTTGTAGCCCATACCCATTCTTGAGTGGAAATGGGTTTTTATATCAAAGGATTTTATTACTAAATTTCTTAGGATGGCTAAAGGGCATGATTCGATTATGGTGGTGGTTGATAAGCTTACCAACCATGCTCATTTCATAATAGTAAAATCAATGCATAAAGAAACTAATATAGTTGATATCTTTATGAGAGATACTTCCAGATTAAATGTTGTTCCTAGGGAAATTATTTCAAACAAATATATAAAGTTCAAATCTAATTTTGGATGGGATTATTTAAAGGTTTGGGGTTAATCTAAATTTTAGTATTTAATATCACCCTAAGTCCAATGGATAGACTGGGCACATTAATCAGGTGATTGAAGGTATGTTATGAATATATAGCATGGATAAATCATCCAAATGGGAAGACTACCTATATCTGGAAGAGATTGCATATAACAACAAATATCAAGCTTCATTGAAAATGAGGCCATTGGAAGCATTGTAGAGTAGGAGATGCCATAATACTATGAACTAGAGAAATCTTGTGGATATAATCATGGTTGGTCTTGAATTGCTTAAAGAAATGGAAGAGCAAGTTGTGTAAAATTAGGAAAATCTTAAAATTGCCCAAGATAGACAAAAAAGTTATGCGGATATGCATAGAGTTCACAGTGAATTTAAATTCAAAGATCATGTGCTTTTAAAAGTTATACCATGAAAGAGCTCATTAAAATTGTGACATTGTGCCAAATTAGTGGCACATTGTTTTGGATCTTTCGAGATCCTAGAGAGGATTGATCTAGTTGCATATAAACTTGCTTTGTCTGCATCCATGCATGCTCAAGATGTATTTCATGCATATTTTATTAAAAGGTATGTTCCTACTACTAATCATGTGATTGATTGACATATGATTCAGGTGGAACCAGAGGGTGATTTCCTAGTACAACTAATATAGATCTTGGACAGGATGGTCAAGGTGCTCTGGAACCGAGATATAGGATTGGTAAAGGTACAATGGACCCTACTCAGTCCTAATGAGGCTACATGTGGGAGAAAATATGAAATGAGGGAAAAGTATCTTCATATTTTTTTTTGATGTACTATATATATGTGTATATATGTAGTGATGAGGACAATGGATAAAATAAGGGGGGAAGGAATGTAATACCCCCACTATTTTATGATGTAATTATGTGTAACTTGATATTAGGTTAGTGAGTTGGAAACATTTTTTTTGGATTGAGTGCCTATCTATTTATGTTTTGTATATTTTTGGTGACAGTATGCCCAAGCTTATATGTCGATTTTGATTATGTAGCCACAACGCCAAGATGGTATATTATGTAAATAGTCTACATATTTATTTTGGATATATAATAAAATAATATAAATAGGTTGGATACATAACCCACTCCATGGTAAGAGTATTAAGGCTATGCAACTCCATAGTGACAATGGGAAACAACATGGATGATGAGAGCACCTAGGGCCCGCGAGGCTTCATGGTGCCACATGGCTAAGAGAGTTTATGTTTGTAAGGAGGTACGTATACATACTTTCTTACAGGTCTTAGGATTATGATTATTATTATGATTTCAAAGATTATTATGAGGATGGGGATGGTGATTGGACTTTAGTTCTAAGAAACTGGTTGGTGAGCCTTAAGCTTGGGTTTTGGACCAAATGGAATATATGTTGGTTTGTACCCTATAGGTTTCCTAGAAGTTTGGAGCAACATGGTTGTTTCATTGGCACCTTCACAACTACCTTGGATTGTGCCTTGAGCCCTCAACCAACATGGTTGTTGGGTTGGCACCTTGGCCATGAAGGTGCTCGGGGGTGACTCATTGTTAAAATCCATGAACCACATTGTCCTTGGTAGGGTGGAATGTGGAAAACCCATATTCAGTTAGTGTACTTTGGTTAGATAAGTATTTAATTTCATGCACCATGTTGTTTATGTAATTTTATGTTGAAACTATTGTTTTGGGGATAATGTGTAAATCATTATAACAGGTATATTTCCATTTTCTGGCCAATGGATTATAATTAAATTGAGAATATTATTATTATGTGCCAAGGCTATTTGATGTTATTTGTTTTCCATATTTTTCATGTATCATAGTTTATGGATAAAACCCCCAGATTTCATACTTTGTACAAATTCCCTTATTCTATTGTGCACGCTCTTGAATTATTAGTTAATGTGATAATAATTTACTATTAGGAATCCTTTTTTCAATGCACACCGCCATTACAACTTTACTGTTTAAATTTGGCATTATAAGGGTTAAGGTTTTCTACTTCTACAAAGACAATTGTGTGTTTAAAATATTGTGGAGGGGGTAGTGTTTCACAGTAAGAGGCCAGTGACGTTACAATGCTACCCATTTCATACCAGAAAGACAAAAGCATAAAACCATAGGAAAGGGAGCAAAGGACCCTCCCACGAAGGAGATCGTGGTGACCCATGCTCAATTTGACTTCCTCCATAAGTTTACTTCATTTTTATGAAATAAAGAATGATTCTCATTTTGGGTATAACGTTGGGATGTAATTTTCACATTTTTTATCTTTGATATATATACATTTAACATTTTTATTTTTAGTTTTGATCCCATTTTTTGTTAGCCTACTCTAAACCATAGTAGGAAAAAGATTTATGCTCACTTGTTCACATATTTCCAGCTAACATTATTCTTAACTATCTTACCTATGATAAGGAGCTTTGTTCCTTGGCACAAGTTTTTAGGAAGTGGAAAAAATATTTGATGGTAAAAGAGATAGTAATCCACATTAATCAAAATCCATTATAGTACCTATAGGCCCAGGGTAAGATACAACAACTTAGGTGTTACAAGTGAATGTGGTTTGTACAATACTTCCATTTAGTGATCAAGTATAAGAAGGGAAAGACAAACAAGTTGGAAAACATGCTTTCAAGGCCACCCACATAAAATTCCATAGCTTTTGGAACTCTCATGCACACAGTTCCTTTCACCCATGATGCATACAAAGAGGCATATACAAGGGTTGAGGACTCCAAGTAGGTGTTTCAGTGGTTTCAAAACCATGGTCATGTGCACGAAGGTGACAAAAATAGTTTACTACCATTTCCACAATGGGTTACTCTACATGTTAGATAAGTTACGTGTTCCTAAAGGTAATTTATTACAGTTGATAAAAGAGGCACACACCTCCAAGGTTGCAATGCATTTCTGTGTAAGGATGAGATTGGAAGACTTGTAAATGAATGTGTACTAGCTTTGGATGCACAAAGATGTATCTAGATTCATAAGAGGATGTATGCCTTCCTACATTGGAAAGCCTAGTATTAAAAAACATGATATATACCATCCCTTACATGTACCCACTCATCCTTTATAAATTATTTGCATGGATTTTCTAATAGGTTTACCAAAAAATACGAAATGAAATAACTACAAGTTTGTCATACATGATAGGTTCAACAAAATGTGTGTTCTAATTCCCTATAGAAAGACCATCAGTAGGAAAGGAGCAATGAAATTGTTCATTAGATAGGCTTGGATGCCTTTTGCAATATGAAGGAGCATCAATTTAGTTAGGAACACAATATTTATTGATGCATTATGGACAACATTATGGGAGAAGATAGACATGAATTTGAAGATATCTACAACATTCCATCTAATTCTTCCTCCCACCCCTTTACTATATTTCATCTATGGGAGGTGTTACCTATTGATCTGATCAGATCTCCAAGGTTTATTATGAAGATGGGGTTATAAAATTTATCTTTTCCCAACATCATCAAAACCAAAAAAAATGCGCCACCATCACGTTTATATTGTCAATATTTTTCAGTGGTTTCAATTTTATCTCAGTTTGAATCCTATATTGAAAGTTATGGTTATCTAAATTTTAGCCAATCATATTGAGATGTATCAACATTGAGCTACCATATGAAATCCATGTGGCACTACCATGCTAGCATGAAATGATTCCATGTCATTTGTTGGGATAGGGTCCCCAAGGTGAATTTTGGGTTAGTTTAACCAATTTTTAAGAAGAATTTTAAAGAATGCAAAGTCTTTGAAAAATGTGGATGCGGAGCTTGCAGCTAAGCAGGAGTCAAAGGGGCTTTAGCCCCTTGTATGGGTAAGTGATAGGTCAATTTTGAGACTCACCCATAGGTTGCGGGCCATGGTATTGTAATAGAAAGGATATAAATATGTGTGTCATATGTTGGGTGTGGAGCATGATTATTCAGAGGTCTTTGTTTCAACTGGATGTATACCTCGGGAAATTTCAACACCCCTCCATGCAGGAGGGTGCGGGGGGGGCTTGTCCCCCACAACTGAGGGGTCCATGGGCTAGCAGTCCCCCGGCGGGGGTTTCAGGGGTAGTGCCCTCGAAGCTAAAAACGGATGTAAAATTGCCTTGTAAAAGTATAGTAATTTCTAGTCAATTTGGGCCGTTCATTAGGCAGATGATATGACGGTAGAAATTATGTTTAGTTTAGGGTTTTTTGCCCTAGAAGGCAACCCCTCTCTTTGTATGAGGGCATTGTATTTGAGGCTATGTAACAGATGTGTATTCTCTGAGCGAGAAACAGAGAGGTGAGACTGTGAGAGAAAACAGAGGATATTACAGCGGATCTACTGTAGGTTGTGTCTCTTTATTTTGCTGGATAATAGAAAGGAAGGACTGGTTGTTCGGGGTGGACGTAGCCCAAACTAGGTGAACCACGTATATCTGTGTCTCTCTTGTTTTATGCGTTTTCTGTGTTTATATTTCTGCAATATTTTATGTGTTCCATTGCTCCATAATATATAATTCTCTAACATCATAACAAGTCTAAAAATGGTATCTAAGATAGAATATTAAGTTTTTGGACAAGTACTAAGGCAGGAAAGCTCTGTTTCCTATACTTAGGCGAAAGAGGAAGGCTCCTACAACTGAGTGCACGAAGACCTTGGCAAGTCCGCAGCTGAGTGCGCAAGCCCTTGCAGCTTGGTGCATAGGGTGGAAGAGTCTATAAATTGAACACTTAATCTAATAAAGATTGATTTTGGAAAAAAATACCTTTCCTTTGTGTCTTATTCTTATTTCTGTTCACGTTATGTATTGTGGCTTAATAATATGTTTTGTATGGAATGAAGTATAATTTCTACGTGAATCTATTGAATATTTAATATCCATGCATGAATTAAGTAATAATATGTTTTCACGAAGGTAATGGTTAAATATTTTATGATTTCTGTTGAATAAGATAGATTTGCACGAAGGCAAATATAGGGTTATTATTTAGTGCACAAAAGTGGACAATCTTCTTAATTTAGTTCTATAATGTCTGATCATAGACCTTTGTGAAGGTGTAAGAGATGTTTTCTTAGAGTTGTAGTAGCGGACCTTAGAAAGACATAGAGCTGTGCGAAGGGAGATCTGAGTGACAAATGCTTTAGATTACTTATCACACGGTCTTTTGATTTAGAAAAGTGGTTCTCATATCCACTAATACTACTTTAGGTGATACTGTAGCTTGTGCTATGTAGGTTGTTGCCGAAAGGGACAATAGTTAGTATTTTTTTGGTTGGCGTGAACAACTCTAAACCTGGGTCAACCCCCCTTAAGCCAACAAATGGTTTTGTTGTTGAGACCAAGATCTATCTAAGAGATGTGTGATAAATGGTTTCCTATGAAGAAAGAGATTGGAAAGTGGATTTCACCGAAACGTGCACGTGTTCGCGCCTCAAGAGAACATGAGCCCTAAATTATCAGAGTAGTGGTTGTAGAGAATTTTGTACAGAGATGAAACCGACGCATTCTTTTGTTTCTTGCATGACGAACTACACAAGTGGTTGTCTAAATTGGCCAATAGTCAAGGGAAATTGAGACTTGATGGCCTTACAGTGTGGACTCCTGAAGTGGTGCGACATTTGGAGGCATCAAAAAATAATATCGCATGGAGTGTGGATCATTGGATTAATCGCACACTAGGAAGTTTTGTGACTTATTTCATGATTAATAGAAATATCATCTATAGCGAAGTGGAACGAAGGCTCTTTAAGGGACCGCGAGGTAAGTATTTGAAATAATTAAAGACTTGGATTAAAATGTTGTTATGTGAAAAGAGGGTTATGTAGTTACCTTGATCTTTGGGGCTACGTGAAGTGGGATATTCTTTAGAAGAAACGAAGGATCAAGCTCAGAGTACAGCCTGCTCGTTGGACCCCCTTCAAGTGATGACGAAGGGATAATGCTGACTACTCCGCGAAGTGTAGTTTAGTTAATTAAGGAGGGAATCCCGAGGATACCTCATCCATCCACTCCACCTCCACCTCCACCGCCACTTCCACCATTCAACATAGAAAATGCGATGAAGATGTCAATATTTAGAGGAGTAGGGAGCAAAGATCTCAAACAGTTCTAGTTTATCGCAGGAGTTGTATGGATAGCACATCAGATTACATATGATATCATTAAGAAAGTGCAATTGGTCACAACCTTACAGGATTGAGCATTAACATGTTCCATCAAGTATTGCACTGATAAGTCCACCATGACATTGGCATTGACCCAACAAGCTATGAAAAAGGAGCTTAGAAAGTCTATGTCATAGGCACAATTAGTGACTGAGTTTAAAGAAATTCGACAGAAGGTAAATGAGACAGCTTGGGATTTCGATCAAAGGTTGAAATGCCTGATCAAGCAAGCCAACATGGTGAGTACAGATTCCCAGCATCGCGAGTGGTATATAACATCGCTCTTTATGCACATAGAGTGCATTTGTCACAACAAAAGATAGCAACACAAGAGGAAGCTTTGGAAATTGTGATGAGGTTGGATGCCTCACCCATACCAGATATGAACCTGTTGACATGGTGAATTTTTGCTATGCCAACAAGGGGAACTAACCCGATCGCACACCACAATTAGACCTGCTTTCATTTGGGATGGCTAGCTCCAATGTGTTTTAAAGGACCCCGTAAAATATTAAATGCATTCATTGATTTCTTCCAGGAGGAAGACTTCAATTCAATCAAAAAAATAAAACAGCTAACCTCTATGAATTAAATCCTATCTACACTACTTCTAACTACTCTAATCTATTTCTAGCTATCCTAATCTATCCTGTAGGAGAAAAATAAAAGATATTAAAAACCACAAAGAAATCCCAAGTCTAAAAGAATCAATTACTAAGTTCGTAGATGAACAAGGCTATATTAGAGTTTGATTACAATCAGATTACTTATACAGGAATACACACTCCTTTCCATACAAATAACTAGCAACTGGCTTTTAATATGGTCTTGAATCAAAGATAGCTCATAAGTTAACCATGCAATTGAATCATATTCAGAATAACAAGACTAATCATGAACATTATGCCATCAATGTGCATAAAGAAAAATCACATTTATATTCATGCCAACGGCAAAGCCCTGCTTCCAAACATCTCAAAACAAGGGGAAATAATATAGAAACTAAAGGCTCCTCTTTCGACCTAACAATCCTCCTTATTCACAATAAATCAAATTGTTCTTCCCCAAAAAAGGCCCTTTTCTCCTCTTTGGAGGCAATACTTATGCAAAATCTCTTGACTCTACGTCTACCCCACCTCTTCATCTTCCCCACTATTTTCAATATGAAAATTAAGTATACAGAGATAAGACCATCAACATAGCTGTTGTCGTATAGGAAGCATATCTACTAAAGCAATTCATTTCATGAGGAAGTGAACATATGTTGGCAAAAGGAGTGACTATGTGTCACCTTCCCATGATGAAAACCGGGACAACTTTGCTTTCAGACTATACAACCAACGCGTGGGCTTATGACCTGGAACGCTTAAGGCCATACCTTCAAACACAACACATGGCTCTTCGAATCCACTCCTGCATCCTTTACTTCTCACCTACAGAGATAGTTATCATTAGCTTTATGATTATGAACAATATAACAGAAACATTCATATAAAACACAAATGTTTCCTTCATTATCTTTTACAAAGTACGGGAACAAGCATGAAAAGGATTTACGCCTAAACACAGTCAAAACACAATTTCCTGCTCAATCCATAAGCTTGGCATGGCTTTCAAGGGCTTCTTTTAACTGCAATCGGGTATTGATCCCTCTACAAGTCATAGTACCATGTCTCCCACTTCCCCGATGCACAATTGCACTATCAAGACTCCACAGGCACACCTTCTACACTGAAAACCCGATCCCTTGTTATTTCAAAAAATTTGGAAATCACATGAAAACACAGAAAATCCTGCCCCGATCGCTCAAGCTGGACCTCAAATGTAATATATTGGAGTCTATAAATATCACTGGGTCCGGCCTATCACATATCGTAATATGCACAAGCCTAGCGCTTTGTCGATCACAATATGAGATAGGGCTTCGGACTCGAAAATATATATATCGTATTTGATAGCTCAGCGGGTCTACCATATCGTTGTGCATATTGTGTATAAGGCCTGGGCTCTGCCGATATGAGATATGCGATTGAGGTTGGACTCGATAGTGTATACAATGTGGTTCATAGTGTTGCTCGGTCTGGAGACCAAGGGCACGCCATACATACATATATATATATATATCTTGTATTTATGTCTATTGTAATATGTGACCTGGCTTTTGCCTTATATAGTTTTTGTCTAATTATATATATATATATATATATATATATATTGTATTGTGGTTTATAACTCAATCAGGTCTGATGCCTTATGGCATGCATTACGTGCCCAGATTGAATGCAATAAGAGAAAGAGGGAGGATATATGCATGTTTTCAACATTTCCACTATGAAAGGCCATGACGGGAATAATGATGCGATGAGGGTTTTGAGGGGTTAAACAAATCCCGATAAACATATGAATGAAGGGCTTAAGCGAGGGACTTTTTAAAGGGATTTACCCATTTATGAGGGGAAGATTTGGCTCTTCAAAGAGTTGAAATCACTGGGATGAAAAAGATCATTCATAGAGATGAAAGATCAAACTTATGGGGACCCATTCAAAATTGCCACGAAGGCAAGTTTTAATAGGGTGGTGGTTGTGGCCACAACAAATAGCAAACCATTCGACGAACTAGTTATCTCTGTTTCCAAATAACCTTTAGATTAATAAAACATCAGGGTGTTAAGATAAACTTGAAATGAAAACTATATAGATGGACAAGCATGGGTTCCACTTAAACATTAATGGTTTCAAGAGGGATAGAGACAAATAGATTCTACATACTGATAGGATTTTGACAGGAATCCTGCAGCATTATGGGGTTTATTGACCTTCCTTTACCTATTTCCCACTTTCAAAATCCTTTTGAGGCCATCATTAGTCTGTCCATGCCTAGTTAGGTGTGTAACTTAGCTCATTATTTCTCATCAAACTTGAGGTAGACATCTTTATCTTGCACTTTATATGAGAATTTCAGTGCTACATTTTCATTGATTGAATGGGGCACAGTCATGGATCATGCCATATTTTTAAACCGCTTAAGCAAGGTTGGGCTTGTTGTGTCAACTAGTACTCTGAGTCCAGCAATAGTCCTTACTCTAACCGGCTTCCCAAACAACTTGTCCTTCCAGATTGTCACAAGGAATTAAGCACAATTGGATTTGCCACAAGGTATATGACAGTGAGCTTAGCCCATGAAAGGAGGTTTACTTGTGAGTAACAAGTATTGGAAAATTTATTGGGGTGGATTGGACCAATGGAGAATGACTGTAAACCTTATAGGAAAGTATATGCTAGGTCTGAGTGGGATTTATTCAAAATGCAGCTTTCCTCCATGCCAGTCCAGTTGTAGTTTTACATTTTTTGTCTAATAAAGATGCCCCTACATGCTCCAGATATCCAAGCTATCAATAGATCTCACATAGTTCCCAATAGATGCCAATGAGAGGTTTTGGTTTACATTCCACTGCTGATTTTAAAGTGCTCATGGGTTGATAAGAAGTTTGTGTGATTTTTTGGGTAACGATGGATTTAGGATCAGCAGATCCATCAGCAGGTTAAGGAGGGATGAAAAAGCCGAAGGAAATGAATGAAGGCAATCTGAAGAGGTTTGAGAAGGTGAAAACAAGGCTGGAAGATAGAAATTAGATAGCTGCAAAAGACTAGAATTGCAAACAACAAAAAAATAAAATTTGCGCAAAAGGGAATGGGCAGAATGAAAATGCAACTAAGTTAACAGCAAAATAAAAGGAGTCCTAACCTACTCAAGATGTAACCACCATGCGTGGCTACTAGAAGTGTCTTTTGAGGTGTTGGCCAATATCAGGGATTTTCTTAGTTTCTCCCTGTGAAATTCTCAGTCTATAAGTTCCCTGACCAATTTTTTCTATAATTTGGAACGGGCCCAGCCGTAAGTGCTGAAACTTCGTGTGTTCACCTTTCAGCTTATCGACTTGCCCCAATTTAGGACTATTCCTCCGTTTCCTTGGGGATAATATCCTGATGTGTGCCTTATGCGGATTGGTTTATTGATAGAAAATACAATCGATTTTAGAGATGAAAGGTAAGAAGCATTGTCAAACATGAGAGTGTAAAGGATGCCAAACGTCTGGAAAATAGATTTCCCAATGAAATATATTACCTTGTTTTTACTCTTACTCATAAGTTTGTCATGCTCATTTTTAATGACGAGTTCATTTCTAAAAGTCTTCCCGCAATGTAGGAGCTCAAGGATCTGCTTGTCACCTTCGAATCCCTGCCAATTTAAGATGTTATCAGGTATGAATGGCTTGAAAATAAATTCAACATAATATTTATTCTTGTTTAATCTAAGATCAAGCAAAGATTTTGTAGCCATACTAGCCACATCTGCATCTTGGTTTTGCCATTGAGGTATGTGTATGATATTAGAAGAATCAAAATTATTAATTAAACTCCATACCTAATGTTGGTATTTTTCCAAGTATGGTGAATTGTAATGTATCCTCTTCCTTACCTGATCTACAGTTATCTGTGAGTCACCAAAAGCTTCAATATTTTTTACATTCATATCAGCGTCTTTCTTCAAGCCTTGCAGTAGGCCTTCATATTTGGTTGTGTTGTTGGTGCATGCAAACATCAACCAACTGGCCATCAAATTTTGGTTCCCTTCTGAGTCAATGAGAACACTTCCATCACCTACACCTTCAAGGCAGTTACAGCCATCAGAATAGAGTTTCCAAAATAAAGCATCTAATGTTATATCAATTGAACTATTATCTAAGAAATGAGTCCTATCATCTACTATAGTACAGGATAGTTCATCAATTGGATTATGGGAGGGAATTTCCAACTATGTGTATGTCAGAGTTTCTTCAACTGTTTCTGCATGAAATTCTCCAAAATATGTTTCGGTGGTGAAAAAGGTCAAAACTATAATTTCCAAGGATGGAGTTAGTAAACATTACAAGTTCATTGGGGCTATTTATTTCCATTACCACATACTTCATGTATCTTTCTCGATCAACTCTTAGCATATCTTATTTTCCTCTTTGAGGCAACAAGAGATAGGACCAATCAATTGAGAAATATCCATTCAGATTTGATAACCAGTCCCTACTAAGCAACATTCCATAAGCCTCAGGTATGTCGACTACCACTATGTCAAAAACTTGTGTGTGTTTTGGTTTAGTCATCATTTAGATCAATACACCTTTCAACTCCCCAATAACTTTCACATTTGTCCTATCTAATTGCATGATTTGAGTTTCAATTTTCTTAGGTATCGCATGAAGAATTTTAGCAACAATGTAAGGCATCACAGTGGATGAGGTGCCTGAGTCTACCAAGTTGTTGTGTATGTTCATGTTGAAAATTTCAAGTGTGATTAGGAAAAGGGGAGTCATGGATTTTGATTTCCTTCTTATCATGGTTGCACTAACGTCTTGGGGTTTTAGATTCATTTTTGATAGGGTGGATTCCATGGTTGCTGGCTTTTGGGTGGTGCTAGGAGTACTAATAGGCCTGGAGACTGACTTCTTGGGTTGGCTACTCGGGTAGAGTAAACATACCTATTCTGCCATTCTTAGGTGGAAGTTTACAATCTTGAGTAGCTTTCGTTGCAATGGGAGATACATTTTCTTTCTCTGGATGGTTTGCAATAGGGGTATTCTTGGATTGACCATTGGGTCTATTCTTCTCAACAGGAACTTTGGAGAAGGTGCTTTCACAGGGTGAGCATCTTTCTTGGTCTGATCTATAGGCTTCATCACACCTGCAAGTGGCCCTTTTCATCGTGTGTGGATTTCTTCCATATTGTCTCCTTGGTCATCATCGCTCTCATTTGTATAGAAATCCCACAATACGTTGATTTGGGATTCTTCTTCCAATGGCCCTTCTACTCGGTATTCTTCCTCGTCCTCATGTTCTAACTCTAGCTCCACTATAGGTTATTCTTGGTTGAGGAGTGATCCAATAAGAGCCAGCTCTTCTATGTTTTCATTCCCTTCATTAGGAGGAGTAGGTAGCGCAAGTTAACCATGATCACTTTCCTTTTTCTTACGATAGAAAGGCTTGGAGGGCTTTTTGTTGTTATAGTCTCCTCCACTACCACTAGAACTCTCTCTGTGATTCCCTTCCATATCAAATGACTGTGATTGTTAGTTTCTTAATGATCCGATGCAAACCTTCCACATCCGTCGTACCCTTGTCTTTGGTTTCGGCCCCTCTATCATCACTCCCATTATTCTTCTTGGATTCTTGAGAGGCTTTCTTTTCTCTAATTGTAGGGTGCCATGTTGTGACACTGATCATTTCATTCCCGACCTTTACTGTTTCATCGATAGCACCTTGTAAGGTCTTCACGTTACTCCTTTTGACCCACATTGTAGTAGGGACTGGGAGAGCAGTGATGTAGAATTCCATAAGCACCTCTTTTGTAGGTATGGTGGTGGCTAGGATTATGTTGAATAAGGTGTTGAATTAGATATTAAAATCCTTAACCTTTTCTTTGGTCTCCATTTTCAAATGGGATAGTTCTAGGACTAAGGAAACGGGGGTTTTTTCATCACCATACTTGTCTAAAAATGCCCATTGAAAAGCATCCCATGAAGTGATTGACCCTATTCTCAAGTTGAAATACCATGTGGAGGTTGCATCAATCATGGTGAAAGGGAATAAGCGACATACCACATCTTCATTGGCGACCCCCAACCTGTGCAAGGCTAGGAAGAAAGAGCGAATATGGTTATCAGCAGTGTCCCCCCTCTCAGGGCAAAAATTAGGCAATACTCTTTCTACATTTTTGGGTAAGGGATGTTGCTGCTCAGGTAATGTAACATCATCCTCTGTGAGCTAGGGAGGGAGTGCTCCTGGAGGCGGTGGTGAAGGTTGATTCCCACATAGAGGAGGAACATTAACCATGTTATGGATATGGATATTTTGGTCGAGGGTTTCCTCGTTAGTATTTTCCAAATCAGGCCAGGGATTTCCTTCAAACAGGGAATCCTCAGGGATTTCTTCCCAAGGGGAGTCGATACTTTGCAAAGAATCAAGCACAAGATCTTCAAGAGAAGGGGTTGCAAATGTCTCTTCATTTATGTGATAGACCCTTGGATTTATTTTAACTATCAGAGGTAATGACTGAAAGATAGGGTTTTGTGATAGGGAACGAGCATAAGCCCGAGTGATTCTTCTGATTGGTTGTTCCTGAGTGATAGGATACTCCCACAATGTCTCTTCTTCAAAATGAGGCTTTTCTAAATGAGAAGAGGGGTCTTTTAGACCTTCACAATCCATGTATTAATCTTCTTGAATCTGTGGGTGGCACTTATAGGTGAAATCTTAAAAAAATGTGGAAGGCGGTTCAACCCTCCTTCTAGTGCCAATTTGTTGACATGGCGAATTTTTGCTATGCCAACAAGGGGAACTAACTCAATCACATGCCCCAATTAGACCTGCTTTCTTTTGGGATGGCTAGTTCCAATGGGTTTTAAAGGACCTTGTAAACTGTTAAATGCATTGATAGATTGCTTATGGGAGGAAGACTTCAATTAAATCAACAAAATAAAACAGCTAACCTCTATGAATTAAATCCTATCTACACTAACTCTAACTACTCTATTCTATTTCAAGCTACCCTAATCTATCCTGCAGGAGAAAAATAAAAGAGATTAAACACCACAAAGAAATCCCAAGTCCAAAAGAATCAATTACTGAGTTCATAGATGAACAAGGCTGCATTAGAGCTTGATTGCAATCAGATTACTTATACAATAATACACATTCCTTTCTGTACAAAAAACTAGCAAATGGTGTTTAATATGGTTTTGAATCAGAGATAACTCCTATGTTAACCATGTAATTGAATCATATTAAAAATAACAAGACTAATCATGAATAGTATGCCATCAATATGCATAAGCACAAATCACATTTATATTCATGCCAGCGGCAAAGCCCTACTTCAAAACATTTCAAAACGAGGCGAAATAATATAGAAACTAAAGGCTCCTCTTTCGACCAAGTAGTCCTCCTTATTCACAATAAATCAAACTGCTCTTGCCCAAAAAGTCCTTTTCTCCTCTTCGGAGGCAATACTTATGCAAAATCTCTTGACTCTAGGTTTACCGCACCTCTTCATCTTCCCCACTATTTTCGATATGAAAGTTGAGCATCTGAGATAAGATTGTCAGCGTAACCGATGCCGCATAGGAAGCATATCTACTAGAGTGATTCGTTTCATGAGGAAGTGAATAGATGTTGGCAAAAGGGGTGACAATGTGTCACCTTCCCATGATGAAAACCAAAACAGATTTTCTTTCGCGTTGTACAACCAACGCGTGGGGTTCCGACCTAGAATGCTTGAGGCCAAACATTTAAACACAACACCTTTGTATACATGTCTCTTCGAATCCAATCCTACATCCTTTACTTCTCACCTGTAGAGATAGCTATCATTAGATTTATCATTGCGAACAATATAATAGAAACATTCATATGAAACACAAATGTTTGCTTCATTATCTTTTATAAACTACAGGAACAAGCATGAAAAGGATTTACGCCAAAACACAGTCAACACACAATTTCCCTCTCAATCCATAGGCTTGGCACAGTTTTCGAGTGCTTATTTTAATCATAATCGGGTATCGGCCCCTCCGCAGGTCGCAGTACCCATGCCTCCCACTTCCCTGATGCGCAATTGCACTATCGGGACTCCACAAGCATAGAAAATTTTAGGGGCGAATGTTCGCCCTTTGGCAAAATTAAGGGGTTTTAAATTTTTAGGGGGCGAATATTTTGTATCATAGTACATTTTTACAAATCACCTCAAATAGCCCACCTTATTTTAAGGGAGAGGGTAAAAAAGGTAAATTTAGCCCTTGAAATTAGGAGTTACAACCTTCCATTCGCCCATTTTCAAGAATAGGTTTTATTTAAGTGAATCCATTCGCCCATTTTCAAGAATAGGTTTTATTTAAGTGAATCCTATGGGCCAAATACCATATTTATAAAAGAGGTATGGTAAATTAATGAAAATATAAATAAATGAGAAGTATGGTAAATAAATAAAACATTTTTTATATTACTCCATAAGTCACCTTATATACATGCAAGGGTGTAAACAAATAAAAATATAAGTAAAGTGGAGGTATGGTAAATAAATAAAACGTCTTTTATACTTACTCAAAAGGTATGGTAAATAAATAAAAATATAAATAAACTAGGCGCATGGTAAATAAATAAAA
>APFE030981714.1:111742-127168 GCA_000404065.3 Pinus taeda
TATAACCCCACTTTATGGGGTCTGGGGTAGCGCCTCGGAAAATTTTGGTTTTGGATCCTATGTTAGGTTGGGCAGACCCACCTATGGTTTTGTGCATGATTTTTGCACATGTTTTTTGGACGTGATGGTTTTTGGTCCATGGTATTGGACGCGATGGCTTTC
Source organism: Pinus taeda (assembly GCA_000404065.3). Lineage (NCBI taxonomy): Eukaryota > Viridiplantae > Streptophyta > Pinopsida > Pinales > Pinaceae > Pinus > Pinus taeda. The sequence continues at coordinate 111,905 of APFE030981714.1, forward strand.
GCTCCATGGTATTGGATGCTTTGGCATGTATAAATATGTATTGTAATATTGAAAGGAGCATAATGAAAAATCAAGCTGGTAGTCCTGGTTTTGGGATACAAGTGAAATCTCTGTGTATATGTGTTTTATATGCTATGCTCTCGCTATTGTTTTATTTTTTGTGTTTTAGAATTTGTATCCAGGTAATTTCTGTACGAGGTTAAAACCTATAGTCATTATGGAGAAGATGCAAGAAAAGAAGGTGCAGCTCCAGCAACCTATGAAAAACATACAGATGATGAGGGCAGAGCCCTGCGAAGAAGATCAAAGCATAAATATAGTGATAAGCAGTGGTATGGCCACTAGTGTAGATGAAGGCAAGTAGCCTTAGGATGATGGGTGGGTGTGCAAGGTTACTGAGAAGGAAATAGCCTTTGATCTTAATCGCGTTGAAGAGACCTTCATGGAAGAAAAGAAGAACTTGTCTCAAGCATCCACCTTAGGAAGCCAGGAGAAAATGCCAGAAACTATAACGACACAAGAGGTAGATCCTTTGGTACTAGCTACTTTTCTGAAGACTTTTATGAAGTTATTGCACGATAAGAAAGTTGTATAAGGGTTGCAAGAGTTAACTGAAAAGTGTGCAAATAAAGAAAACACTACTGCCGAACAACGCACCATGAGGAAAATTGGCAAGCATAAGAAGTGAACGGGATGCGAGATGAGTGTGAAGGCATAGATAGGCGAATAGGAAATGGACTAGGTAATCTTGGATCTAGACCTAACGCAAATGTCCTACCTAAGAAAACATTGGAAATAATGGGGAGACCTGTGCTGCAATGGTCTTGTATTCAGCTATGCATGGAAAATCAACAAACAAATATTTTGATGGGGCTCTTATATGGCGTAACGATGGACATTGAAGGTACAAGGGCCTTGGTTGACTTTTTGGTCATTGAAATAATGGATGATATTAATCTGTATCGTGTGCTACTAGGAATTGATTGGGATTTTGACATGGATGCGGTAATCAACTTGAAGAAGTGGAAGATGATGTTTGAAAGGAAGTCACTTAGGTTGTAGTACCACTAGAACCTATTGGAGAAGCGCGCTATACTAAACCAATTCATGACTTTGTGGAAAGCGATGATGATCTGGATCAGAGATACAAGATCATAATGAAAAATGAATATTGGATCAATCCTGCAGCCAATGGACGAATTGCGTGGGATAGGGATAAATCCTGCACCTTAGATTCAGATGAAGAGCTTGAACACTGGAAGAATAGGTTGCATGAAGTATCTATGCTTTGTTGCAATATGATGGCCAAATCACTGCGGTGTGTCTCAACTGAGGTAAGGAAGCTTTTGCATTATGATGGTTTGACTGAAGTGGATCTGTTTTTAGATGAATTTGAAGGGGTAGCACCGAAAGAACATCACTTCTGGGCATTGGAATTGGTACTACACATTATGCCTGCCCATTAGTCGGGTACGCATAAGGAGAGATTCATTGGATGGAAGGAATACAAAAGAATGATGAAATTAAGGTTTGGGTATGCTAACACTTGGATGACATTAAAATACAGTGGGAAGGATTATCCGCTTGATCATTTGGCGCAATGGAATAAGCCCTTAGGAATGGAGCCATAACCAGAATGGGTGCACATTTTTTTTCATACCTTAGATACAATTCCAATGAACTAGTATTTGGAGATGGAGCTTCTCCATAGGACAATTGAATGGGATATCTTATGGGAGAGTTTCTTATTAACTTTCATCTTTGAAGATGGGTTTGAGTGCATTAATGAAACGCTCCAAGAGATAAAAGAAACTATATTCAGAACACCTAAGGAGCTAGTAAAATGAGCTTAGTTGGATTGGAGTACATAGCTACACCATGTGCTGGAATGTTACAATGTGACTACTAAAGAGGAAGAAGAATACCCATGAAATATTAAAATTCCAAAGATAGAATGACAGTGTGAAATCGAAGGACCAAAAGCTGCGAACCTGGATATATCAGAACCTTTGAAAATTAGACAAGTAAATATTGGATCGATAAGGTAGATGAACTACTACGCAATTACCGAGATCTATTCCAAACAACTTTTTCATATTTTAATGGGATTGTTAGAGATTTAGGTGTTATGAAGATTACATTGAAACTAGATGCGAAGGTCATTAAGCAGAGACCTTATCGACTAAATCCAAATATAAAGAGAAGGTGCTTCAAGAACTGGATAAGATGTTGGATGCCAGTATTATTGAACCAATAGAGGAATCCTATTGGGTAAGCACAATGGTGTTCCAAGAGAAGAAATAGAAAGGTGAAATCCGAATATGCATAGATCTAAGACATAGATCTAAGAAAGTTGAATGATGTGTGTGTGCACGATCCATTTCCAGCACTATTTTCAGATGAAGTATTAGAGAATGTTAGCAGATAGGAGGCTTATCCATTTACTGATGGCTTCCGGGATATCATTAAATAAAGATTGCACTGGAAGATTGAAGCAAGACAACCTTCACGACAGAGTGGGGCTACTTTTAGTATATAGTAATGCCATTCGGATTGAAGTGCCTGCAATTTTCTCTCGAGTAGTAATCACGGTGTTCAAAGAATTTATCCATACGTTTTTGGAAGTTTATTTTGACCACTGGATTGTGTTTGGATTAGTGAAGCACCATGTTGAAAGCTCGCGATTTATGTTGGATACATTTTAAAGGTATCAGATCACACTGAATTTAAATAAGTGAATATTCTATGTGGCCTTTGGAATCTTTCTCAATGATGTTGTAAGTAAGCAGGGATTGATGGTGGACCCTGCGAAGATTGTTGTGATTGTGAATTTGGAAGCTCCTAGGAATGTGAAACAGTTGTGCATGACATTGGGGCACGCTCAATATTCTAGACCGTTTATCAAGGCATATGCTCATATAACTGCACCGATGGAAAAATTATTGAAGAAAGATGTGATGTTTTGTTAGGATGAAGCTTTTCAGCGTAGTCTGGACGTCTTTAAGGAAAAGATGGTAAATACGCCTATTTTCTTTGTTTCCAGACTGGAAGAAAGAGTTCCGTGTGCATGTAGATGCCTCTTGCATTACGCTAGGAGCAGTATTAACACAAGTGGGAGAAGGAAAAATTGATCATCTGATAACCTTCATGAACAGAAAGTTATCAAAGGTTGAGAAGAAATACTCCACCACAGAGCACGAAGGGCTAGCGATGGTCTATGAACTACAAAAGTTTCAACATTATTTGTTTTTCAAACACTTTAAAATGTATACAGATCACTCTGCTTTGAAGTACTTGGTCAATAAGCCTATGTTGGGGGGAAAGATATGCTGATGGTTATTGTTGTTTCAAGAATATGACTTTGAAATGATTGTGAAGCCTAGAAGGCTAAATGCCGGACTAGACCATCTATAGAGGATTGAAACGGGCGAAGAACCAAATATTCTAGAGGAAGGACTACCATATGCGTAGCTCTTTGCGTTGTGCATCGCCGATGACCATTTTTCTGATATAATTCAGTTTTTAACCATGGGTATAGATTCGAAAGGCTATTCTACTCAGGAAAACATGGAATTAGTAGTTCGCTCTGTAGATTGTTTAGTGATTGCGAGTCACTTTTATAAGATGGGAACATATGAAATACTGCCAAGATATGTTCCAGAGTTTGAACAAGCTAGTATCCTCACTGAAGCGCATGGAGGATTGACAAGAGGCCACCACACGGGAAAAGTGATCGTGCAAAAGATTTTGTGCACTGAGTTATGGTGGCCAACATTACATAAGGATTCTAAGGCATACTGTAAGGCATGTGATGCTTGCCAAAGGACGTGGAAGCCTTCACGAAGATATTGCCTTTAAATCCTCAGGTTTCATTGCAAGTATTTGATAAGTGGGCCATTGATTTCATAAGTCCAATACAACCACTAGGAAAGAAGATGGGCACACAATATATCATTATCACAACATAGTACTTAACTAGATCAGTGGAAGCACAAGCAGTGAAGGATTGTACATCTGCCACTGCTACGAAATTTTTGCTTGAATGTGTGTTAACACGGTTTGGATGCCCTAAGGTGTTGATGATTGATAGGGGTAGACATTTCTTGAATGAAATGATCAACACAATTCCTGAGGAATTCCAAGTGTTTCATAAAAAAAGCACGCCCTATCACCCACATAAAAATGGAACATGGAAGCATTTAACAAAATCTTGGAGAATGTGTTGACAAAGGCCTGAAACGCGCATTGGAATGATCGGGATGTGTGTACCAGCAATGCTATGGGAATATAGGGTGACCTACAAGAAGTTGATAGGACAAACACCATTTAGGTTGGTCTATGGGATTGAAGTAGTGATGCCTAGGGTGTATATTGTTCCAATTTTACTTATTATAGTGTTGACAGAGATGGTGGATCACAAGAACTTGGAGGAATGGCTCGCATAGGTAATGGGTTTAGAAGAGGACCGTTTTCTTACAGGATTTCACCAGAAAGTACAAAAGGAATGTGAGAAAGCATGACATGATAGGCATATTAAGTTGTGAACATTCAAGTTGGATGATTTAGTGTTGCTATATGGTAGCAAGTTCACATAATTTCTAGGAAAATTTCAAATGCATGGGTTGGGGCCATATGTTGTTAAGGAGATCATAGATGGTGACGTAGTTTAGCTCACAAAGCAAGATGGGGAACCATTCCCTGGAAAAGTGAATGGAAGTAGGCTGAAGTTGTATTCAAGGGATCCTACCCATGTGTAATGATTACATGGTACCAGGACAATCTTAGTAATCTAGGCATATGTAAGGGATTATGGGACTATAAACTACACTACCCAAAGAGGAGAAAAACATAGTAGGAAGGCTACAGGACAGAAGACAGGAGTATGACAGGTGAAGTTATGTTGTATGAGCTATGCCATGGAGGATGGTACTGTGTAGATGGGTCTAAAAGTAGCCGTTGGAGTCACTATTCATGATTTGATGGAAAAAAACCTATTAAGAGGAGAGGGTAGGTGCCATTTATGGAGAAAATATTTGGAGATCTGCAGCTAAAGCCGCATTTATGATTAGAAATTGGAGGGAACAGTCAAATTTGAATTCAAAACCTCCTACAAATTGGGCATGTTGGTTCACTGAAGAACACTTTGCATTCTGAAACTTGTGTATGAGCCCTCTTATCCCCGCTATATGAGTATATGGATGTGAAGACAACATTCCTACATGGCAATTTGGAAGAAGAATACATGAAGTAGCCATAAGGATTTGCAATGAATGGAAAGAAAGAGTTGGTATGTAGTCTGAAAATTTCCTTGTATGGGTTAAAGAAATCATCAAGTATGTGGTATCAATAATTTTATACTTATATATTAGGACTTGGCTTCATAAGGAGCAAAAGGAATCATTGTGTCTATTTTAAATTAGTTGGTGATCATCTTGTTTATTTGGCATTGTATGTGGATGGTATGTTGCTGATTGGAAATAATATGGAAATCAATGAGGATGTGAAAGCTTTCTTTTCTTCTACATATGCATGAAATATATTAGTGTTACACATTTTTTTTTGGTCACATAAATTAGAAGAGATCGAGGAAATATGACAGTCTAGTTAAATCAAATGATGTATATCAAGACAATATTGTAGAGGCTTAATATGCGTGAATGTAAACCGGTAAAGGTACATATTCACGTAGATGTAAAGTTATCTGCAGATTGGTATCCCAATGTAACACCCCCTCCCAGGTCTACCCAAAGTAACCATGCCAACAGGTGTAAAGATGAGGAGAGATGCTACTACGATCAAAATCGACCTCCTATGTCACCTTAAGGAAGTGGAATTGATGGAACATCACATACAATCATCCAACATAATCAACAGAACCCTCAGGAGACAAGTCAGCCACTCAAACAACCTGTCCCTAGGTCCCAATACTATTCTGTAGCCCTTTCACCATAGTCACTCTCATGCTATGGGCAAGGGAGTGACTAGAAACCCAAAGTCACTCTCAAAAGCCTGCCTTCCAACGATTGTGGACCAAAATTGCTAGTCTTGTGCCAGTGACCCTAGGATTTAAGCCACTTCTCTAGCCTAGTATCCTAGCCTCTACCCATAACTTGTTGTAACTTCCATAATTCATTAAAACCTTAGCATCCCCAACCAGGATTTACATTCTATCAAACATTTGGCATTAATGTAACCTACAGGTCTAGGATACAAGACAGAGCATAAAATACTAAAACCACTTATGAAATAACCAAAAGGATCACCTCCTTCTCCATTGAGCTACAACATCATCAATTAGGTCTTGCATCCATGATTTAATAGTTATAAGTAAATACATGGAACAACCATGACATAAACCAGTCATGTAACCATGTTTATAACCAACATTAAACGGTGTAAATATCAGAGATATGAAAACCATTAAATCCACATATAAATCAATGCAAAAGTAAGAGAACTTAACTTTTATTAATCATAGGAAAATATGACCAGGTTCGGGACTTCCATGTACCACTCGACCGTAGACAAGGTTGAGCAAAATCTCTCTTCAACCAGTCACCCCCGTGCCATTTTCCAAGCATGAATGTAGGATATCATAGAACAACCCATCCAAGAATAACTAAGGGAATGCATAGGTTAACCCACCTCCACGCTTATCAAACTGTGATCACACTAAAACTGGTGCTCCAATCACAATTGGACCAAACTTGGAATGCCATCTGGAATCCATCACTATCCTTGAGGAATTTACCATGTCCTGGTCTCTCAGGCTTTACCACAATCCAATCCCAAATCACTAGGCCCTAAATCGAGACCAGTCTCTCAATATTTACCGCAATCCAAACCCGTACGACTAGGCCCTAAACCGAGACTTCTCCCTCAGGCTTTACCATGTATCCTGCCAAAACTAATGAAGGGATTACCATACCTTTGGGAATGGAACTTGAGACCACCTCCTCCAAGGATTCTGAAATCCATTCAGAAAATCCAAAGCTCAAAAACCGAAATAACATCCCAAAATACCATGGCATCTGGAGAAAGGAAAGGCTAGGCTGAAAACCATTGTCATAACCTAACAAAACCAAGCCACTGATAACAAGAGAGCCATACACCAACATGCAAATCCATGCATGTCCAAACAAGCTAGGAAATCACACATGCAAAAGGTTACTTGCAAGTATTCCTATTGAAGTTGCTTGATCCTACTTTCCTTTCCATGATCCTTGCTTGCTTTTCCTTTCCTTTGCTTGATTTTCCTTTCCTTGCTCCAAACTTGAACTGACCAAAGAGCTTAACATTGACCAAGCTTAAGCCAAGAGTTTCCCAATTGATCCTCGGAAGCCTTTTTATCAATGGGGCCCCTAATTTCTTCATTTTCCATTATTTTCCTTCAATTTCCTCCTCATATGAAACCTATGACCTTCCACCTTACTTTTCTCTTAATTTCCTTTATTTTTGTAAATAAATGTGCCAAAAATGCCTTTTTTCCTTTTAATGTCTTTGCCTTATCCTTTGCCAATTTCTTTAACAAAAACACACATCCAGTGATGCCCACTATGATATATTTTCCCAACATTCATCTTGGAATATGTTTCCCTTACCTGTGGTCTTATTTTTTGCCTTTATTTACATTATTACATGGAATTTTCACCAGGGCTATTACAAAAACCTCCCCCTTGGGGAACATTGTCCTCGGTGTTAAAACACACCATGATCTCAACAAAACCTCTAAAAAGAAAAAATATTGCCCTTGGAGCTTTATAAGATATCTCATTGCATTATTTACAATGAAGAACCTACTCAAAAGAAAAACATAATGACAACATGACAAGATAATAATGACACCACTTACTGGAGCTTTGTAACATAGCTCATTACTTTATTTACAATAATGACATATACACATATGAACATATGATAAAACAACAAATAGAAGGATACAATGCTCATATCAGTCAGCGAGGGAGTCGAAAGGATCACACCTCCTCCCTCAAAGTAGTACTAGGATTCACCTCCTTCCCAGGAAGTTCAGAATCCACTATCACAATCAAAGTTGCATCCAATGTCCAGCACTATAATCCTACGCAACTTGTCCTCTTAGTGAAAAATTAATGGCTCGTTGTTCCAGGGTGCACTCCCAATGTGCATATGATTCCATCTGGTAATGCTGATGGCCAAAACAAATATACCCGTGACCTTCCCTTCTTTGCTACATAGTCACTCACCTTCCAAGTTCCTCGACATCCCCCATCTCGGACAATCCATCCCTTGGCAAGGCTTCCTCGCATCAGAAGATCAAACAACCAAGGCATATACCTACCTCAACCAACATACCGGTCATAGAATGCTCATGGAGATCAATGGACACAATTGGGTACCAGTGTCCCATAATGGCCATGCTTGTAAAGTACTCTTCCAACATACTGTTGAATGTTCCAATTTATTTCGTTGCTACTACTAATTCTTGTAGTCGATTTCAACTACCCAACCGGGCATCTTCATGCATTCTTGTTCCAAGCACATAATTTTCATTAGATTCAAATAAATTGAAATAACCTCATATCATACCTCATTGGTAGTTCGTCAATAAGTTATATTTACAATCGTGTTTGCTTCTTGTCACAACAAGTCAAACTAGCATATTTGACCAAATCAACATGTATAAAAATATCACATTAGGTTAGCTCAAAAAAATAACCATAAAAATCATAAATCACATGTAACCATCATAAACCCAATCACAAATCAAATGTAATCATCATAGACCAGAATCATAAATCACATGCATACTAAAACTGAAATAAAATACTGATACTTATCCTTTAATCAATCCTTAGCTTCCACTTTTGTCTTTACTCTGTACACACTCCAGATCAGTTGCCACACTAAAAAAACACCCAGTGCCTTCTCCTTAGCCATGTGCACATACACGTAGTGTGCATCACACACATACAACTACACACATCATACAACACCATGCAATACATGCATCTACATCAGTACCACATGCACACAATACCACTTGTACATTGCAACCACCTGCATAATGTGTGCACATCCTCACATGTACATGGCACCCCCTTCACAACATGTACAAACTACCACATGTACACTGCACCGTTGTACAACATGTACACAACATCACATGCATGACATGTACATAGCACCACATGTACACAACTCCACATGTACAACATGTACACAACACCACATGCTCACAACACCACTTGTACAGTCATGCACACAACACCATATGTACATAGCACCATATGTACAACATGAATAGATCACCATATGTACATAGCACTACATATCCAACATGTACATAGCATAATCTATACACATCATTGCATATCAAACATGTGCACACAATATCGCATATCCATCATGTACATAGCACCATCTATACCCAACACTGCATATGCAATATTCACACAACACTATTTTTACCATCCTGTACATAAAATTTCATAAACAACATGTACACACGCTATGTATACACAACACCACATTCACACAACATCATAGATGCAACATGTACAACACATACAACATATGCACAACAATAATACCTCAAATCCAAAAGCACACTGTCTCTACCAAGAAACCTTGCTCCCAATGTCTTATCTATGCTTGTCCTAGCATGTCATAAACCACACTGCTTTCATTGTGTTGTTGTATCCCTTGGTATAATCTACCCATAACATAGACATAATATAGTCACATGATATAAACTCATAACCATATGATACTGACCTTGTATATTTGTATTGACTACTCTTCTCACTTCATTCCTCATGAACCAAGAATATCTTCATGCCATTCACCTGCATAAGAAATCATTCCTCCACAAGAATGATCACTGAAAACCCTGTTAGAGAGTGACAACATACATACATACATATATAATCATTAGTATAAAACAATCATCATCATATTAGACACGAAATACATACATACATGCATACATATATATATAAAAATCAACATAATCATGACATAATTACCACATAACATAAGGTATAGGTTAAGGGAACTTCCTTTATCAATCATTCCCAACATAGCCAAGGCATCCAACACCTTGAATCCATTTACTTTACCTTTTCTAGTTACCTTTCTCATGTATGTCTTGTCATTGTCCACTTACCACAATGGACCCAACTATTCCAACTAACTGTCATAGTCTTACATTTGGCTTTGCTTACTCATGAAATGAGCTTCATTTGATTCTTACATCACATGTTGGTCTCCACACAACTTTCCCCAAGCTCGATAAACTTTTCCTCTTCCCCAAACCAATTCCCAAGACTCAAAAATAAAAGGAGAGCCAAGAAAAAAAAAAAAAAAAAAACCATGAAAACCAATAACGATACAGCACCACAACAAAGTGGCATAGCTATGCACCAAACACACGCAAGATCGCAAATAAAGTGCAACAATAGAAAAATACCAAAAGAACAAGACTAACCACAGACACCATGACTCAATCCCCATGGTTCCGAAGAAAAGATCAACCTGAGCCTTCTTCAAGATTCATGGAAATATCTCTTGCCATGCAACTCCCTGCATTATACTACCACAAACACTTAACTATTAGTGCATAAATAAACATAACAATACACTAGTTACCTCATCTTGTTGTGGCAAACAAGTTTCCTTATAGCTGAACATGCCCATGCCATCTCTCAAGGGACTCCAATTCCCTTGACAAATCCACCTATAACTAGAGACTAGCTAATATACATGTCAATTACATGTCCATAAATATAGCGCATATCCACATAGTTTTAGAAAAATCAAGGTTAAGAAGATTTCCTGTATGGAAAGCACTTATTCATTTGGAATTAGTCACATTCAAAGGAATTTCTTATCCAATTCCTTCCTTTTACCTTTTCCCTTACTGCAATCAAGGCTTACTATGCATTGTTGTATCACCCAACTATTAACTATATAAAGACATCAACTATTACCTTGTCATGATAATACCAAGCATGTTTCCTACAACTACTCACACATGTCAACCACGTGTTCCACATATCAAGACAATTATATCTATCAATTTGAAATAAACCTTTACCAGGACAAATACTCATTTCATAATCCATAGTCAACTCATATTCATCATTCATAATACATAATGCTACAAGTATCACCTATCATACTCAAGTACATATCAACTGTCTCAACACATATGTATTAGTGAAACCATCTTAAAACAAGATCATTTGAATACATACTCATATTATAAAATCATCAGACCTTCAACCAACTTGCAACATACCATGTTAAATAAATCAACTAGATGACATAATCAAACAGCTAAGCAATAAATATACAACATAAGCAAACTCATACCTTACTATGTCTCAGGCGAGGCTATCTTGTCTGCAAAATCAAGTTAGTTAGCATGATATAAATTCACAACATATCAACTCAAACATAAATAAGATGATGATATCTAGAATAGTCACTGGCTAACATGTTTACATCATAACTCATACAAAATTATCGTTCATCGTAACCATAACCATCTTCATAGGCCAATCCAATTTAGCATGATATATATAACAACAAGGTATAAATTCTATAACCCTAATTATCAAGCTAACTATCATCCTCATCAACAACATATAACCTAGTCGTCAAGCTAATTGTCTGATCAGGTCCTCAAAAATTTGCTCTAAATTCAAAATTTTCAGATCTATGTGGAACCTGAACGATCGCGTAGTGCTCATTCTTATGAATGTGGTACAACTTGTTTCACGCAAAATGGACTCTGTATGCTCCCAGAAACATGTTCTATTTGTTTTCCAAAATAGACCAATTTGGAAAAACGTTTGACAGCCCAGTCAGTAGTCTAAACTGCTGACATGGGAGGCTGACTAAGCCTGCTGACTGGGTATGGTTGACTAGGATCCATAGGGCCAATCATGTCTCACCACTTGTTTGAATATTATTTGCTCTAATTTGGGTGATTTTCATTGGTGGGTTGGTGGCCAACCACAAGCTGCCACATTGCCTAACCGGTGTTGGAAATACTGATGGGGGGGGGGGGGGAGTGAATCAGTACTTCTTTTCAATTATTAATTTTATCAGTGAAAACATTCATATTTTAACACAGAAGTAGATAATAGAAATAGATGCTTTTACTAATGTGTTCTTTTCAATAAATCAAATACAATATATATACATATATATGGTTTCAATCAGTTGCCAAACACCAACTTGGACTCTTTGTGAGTCTCCAAGCTCTAGAGCACCAACTCTGTCTTGTCAAGGCACCAACCTTGAATTTAGGAGCACTAACTCCCAGGACACCAATCCTTTTAGTTCTAAGGCACCAACCTCAAGGGATCCAACCCTTTGCTCTAGACTGTCTGGATCTGTTTGGTTGTAATTCTCCACTCCCAAACCTACTGGACCTGTGACTACTTTTATCTTCTTGCTTCTTCCTCCTCTGCCAAAACTTCGGCTTCCTCTGTTTCTTACGATTTTTTCAGTAATCCTAATCATTCCTTGTTCTATGTTTTATATTCCTGATGCCCCTGGCCACTGGATTCCTTTCTCTGCTAGCTCTTCGGCTTCCTCAATGCCCGCTTGACCTTTCAGATTCCTCTGTGCTCACTCTTTGTCTTCCGCTATCTCTTCTAATCCATCAACACATATAGGACACGTTAATGTGAAAACGAGGCCGAATAATAATAATGTTGCATATTAAAGAAATGACTATACGAGAGAAGCCCCCTTTTTTTCTCAATATACAATAGTAATCCTGCAATCGCAATCGCAACGGTTCAGGCCCACTAAACTATCAAAAGCATTTATTTATGCATTTGGCCTTAAAAAACCCCGGGCAACACATTTATTTGAATACACAAGAATACACAAAAAAACCTGCCCGAACACTTAAGGCCAAACTTCAAAGGCATCACGCCCGCATCTATAGCATCATTTGCTGCTCCACAACTATATGGCAATCGACGCTTTATAGTGTGTCAAGGCTTTACAATATATGCGATATGCAACAAATGCGATAATATATTAACTTATATGGGAATGGTGTAGTCGGGTTTGTCTTATTATTGCAGTCACAGTTTTAATGTGACAAGGTCTTTAAGCGTTGCAATACATAACTCCCGATATGACGGATGCGATATTACTATAGATTGTTTTTAATGCCTCCGTCGGATCCATATATATATATATATATATATATATATATATATATATTGCAATCGGATATATAATATACATATATATCACAATCGCATATATAATATACATATATAACTTAGGACATGATATTTATGATGAGGCGGACGCGATATGATATTAAGCGGTTGTTGATACATCTGTTGGGTCCATAGCTTATCGCATTCGGTAATTTTCGATTGTTACCTCTCTTCAAGACTTGTGATTACTGTGGATGCGATATTACAATAGAGCCTATTGCTATGGAACCATTGAGTCCATAATACATTTCTTTAAGGATTTTTCACAGTTTATAACTGTTAACTCCTACGTTATGCGATACTCTTGGCATATGCAATACTTTTGATAGTTCTTCCTCTTTGCTCTTTCTTGGGCATATACTTCATGCAATACTCCCAATATGGCTCCTCTGCTAACATTATTTATGCTCCTCATCTTATGCACCTCCGATATGTGTTTCTCTTTGTTTCTTGTGGCTTCCAATGACCTCTTCTTTTGTTCCTTCACTAATGTGATCCTCTTTCCATTGGCTCTGATCCTGCTCTTCACAAGTCTACTCTGCTTCTCCTTGGCTTCATATTGACATTAATGACAATCTAGATCAAAAATCTCCCCCTTTGACATCAGTGGCAAAGGAGTGCACAAGGACTCCCCTTGTCAAACTGATCCCCCTGTCCTGGAACATTTTTATGAATCAACTTAAGTGATGCTAAAGAGATAACCCCCATGTTTTGACGAAGATGTTCAAATGCTTCTCAAGGAAGAGGTCTCGTGAAAATATCAGTTATCTGCTCCTTAGTATTTCTATATTCTAGGATCATGTTTTGTTTAGCTACTTGTTCACAAAGGAAATGATACTTGATTGGTATATGTTTGGTCTTTGAGTGCATCAGTGGATTTTTTCTGAGGTTGATCACACTTGTGTTATCACAATAGATGGTAATTGGTTGATTTGTGCCAATGTTGACATCTTTTAGAGCTTCCTTCATCTATAGCATTTGAGTACAACAATCTGTGGTAGCTATATATGTGGCTTCAGTTGTAGATAGTGATATGGATGTCTGTTTTTTTACTGAGCCAAGATACTAAACAGTCTCTTAGGAAGAATGCATTTCCACTAGTACATTTTCGATCATCGACACTTCCGGCCCAATCAACATTATTGTATGTAGTCACAGTAAGAATTTAGCTCTTAGAGTACCAAAGACCAAAATCAGAAGTTCCTTTGAGGTATCTGAGAATTCTTTTTACAGCCAACAAATGAAATTATTTAGGAGCTAATTGAAATATTCCCACCATTCCTACTGCTTGCATAATGTTGGGTCTTGTAGCAGTTAAGTACATAATGGCTCCAATTATTGACCTGTAATGAGTTGCATCTACTGGAGGGGAGTCATCATTTTTTCTCAATTTGAAATTTGTGTTCATAGGTGTGCTCATGGGTGCACAATATTCCATTCCATATATTTTAAGCATGTCTTTAAGATATTTGGCCTGAGATATAAACAAACCTACCGTGGTTTGAGATACTTGTAGTCCAAGGAGGTGAGATAACTCTCCTATCATCGACATCTCAAACTCTTTTGACATGTTTTGAGAAAATTCATGTCTCATCTCATCATTATCACTAGCAAAAATCAGACCATCAATATAAACAAGTGTGACTAGTAACTTATCCTCATCCATCTTGTTGGAGAGGTAAATCCCCTCTACGGATAGAGGCGAACCCTACTAGCCCAGAACGGGTCTAGCAACAATCAAACAATGCTACCACGCAAGTCCCTAATTACAAATAAAAGGTAGGTGATGAAGACCTACTTGAATTCCAACGCTTTCGTTCATAGAAGAGACGTCGCCCACGCTCCTTTGCCTTGGCCGGTCACAGTCCTCCACTATCTTCGTGAACGGACACCTGCACAGAAAGAGAACAACACAAACACAAGCGTGAAATCTAATAAATGCAATTATACATCAATCAGGAAGGATATAACTCAACATCAATCATTACAACAATGAGAGTGGAACCATAATGATAGTCATCTATTATTAATA
>APFE030981714.1:127188-142816 GCA_000404065.3 Pinus taeda
TTCATGCTCCTTTTCATTCTTGGAATATATAAGAATGTCATCAAGGAAGACTTGCACAAATTGGTCCAAATACTTTCTGAACACACCATTCATGAGGCTCATGAACACTGCTGGTGCATTGGTTAAACTGAATGGAACAACTACGAACTCACAGTGCCCAAACCGAGTTCGAAATGCAGTTTTTGAGATGTCTTCCTCCTTTATCCTCAATTGGTGGTACCCAGATTGTAGATCGATTTTTGAGAAGACCGCTGCCCCTTTAATTTGATCAAATAAGTCATCTATTCGAGGTATTGGGTACCTATTCTTTATCGTGGCTCTGTTTAAGTCTCTATAATCTATGCATAGCCGCAAGGAGCCATCCTTCTTCTTGACAAAAATTACTGGTGCACCCCAAGGGGAAATACTAGGTCTGATCAATCCCAAGTCTAAGAGCTCCTTTAACTGCATCTGTAACTCAAAAAGCTCTGGAGTTGTCATCCTTTTTGGAGAGGTAAATCCCCTCTACGGATAGAGGCGATCCCTACTAGCCTAGAACGGGTCTAGCAACAATCAAACAATGCTATCATGCAAGTTCCTAATTGCAAATAAAAGGTAGGTGGTGAAGACCTACTTGAGTTCCAACGCTTTTGTTCGTAGAAGAGACTCACCCACGTTCCTTTGCCTTGGCCGGTCACAATCCTCCACTATCCACGTGAATGGACACTTGCACACAAAGAGAACAACGCAAACACAAGCGTGAAATCTAATATATGCAATTATACATTAGTCAGGAAGGATATAATTCAACATCAACCATTACAAGTACAATGAGAATGGAACCATAATGATAGTCATCTATTATTAATAATCAACAAAGGAGAATACAACCAGCGTCCTGATGTCAAGTCCTCCTTTGGCTAAGTGCTCAGCTACACAAGTCTTGCAAAGCTTGAGGGGATGAGGGACAAGCCTCTCTCTCTTTGGTGACAATATCTCCTTACTTAAGTTAAGCCTTATGGACACAAAGAAGGCTCTTGCAACTCTAATCTCTTGATATCTTCCTTTCAACACAAGTATTGCCACTAGAACCAGAACTAGCTTGCTCAAGGCATGAAAACAAGCTTTTATAGATGAAAACGAAGAGATAAGATCAATCACAAAAATAATGGATTTGGCTTCATCACTTGGAAACTTCTATAGAATGGTGGCAAACTACTTCCCATTCAAGGAGATTCGAAGCCAAACCATCCTCACTTAACTTGGATTCCATTGGTGAATGAGTTGGAAAGAACTTTCGGAGGTTGATTGGTTAAAAACTTTGCCCAAAAAGGTTGCCGCGATTGCGACTCTAGGACAGAGCACTAATGGCACGCCCCTTTTATAGGATTTTCCCCATTGGCGCGGGCAAGACACAGTGGGCCAGCACTAATGTAAAAAGGGCCATTTTTAAGGGCAAGGTGCAGGAGATGTCTTCAGGGCATATGAAGCTCATGTTCAGAGGTGAATGATGCAAGTGGTTTCAAGTCTTGTCACTTCTCACAAGTCCCAGAATGTGTCCTCCAAGATGCAGGAGAGGGGTAACAGGGACAGTGACAAATGGTGACAAATTACTGTGTAACAGATTCCCCCTAAAGCATGAGGCCCGAGAGAGAGAGAGGGGTGAGCGCTTTACAAGAACCTGCGTGACTGAAAACACTGCCGCCGGAGAACCTGCGAAAAGAAGTACAACTGATATCTCAGGTACATGATATATGTGGTATGGGTGCAGCCATCCGTAACAGAGTATATATAAAAACTAGATCCCAGGTATGGACGCAGCCATCCGATGAGGATCAATGAATGGACTCAGGTATGGTTGCAGCCATCCAATAAATGAGTCATGTAATGATTACAATAATCCACAAAATGCAACCCGGATTTCAATATGCATAATCTGGGGTCTTGCGCTCCTACTCGATCCGAACACAGTACAAGCTCAAGCATGCGAATACAGGAGTCAAAGTCAAACATGCATGAACATCGTCTGATTACAGGTTAATGATGAAAAATGTTAACAGACGCGAGAGGGACCACCAATAATGATGATGTTCCTCAAGGTACTATAGGTACAATCCATGGCATGTGAATCAATGAGCCGGTGTCGAACACCCGCAGAATCATCCAATCAGAGGCCAATGATGAAAACCTCGCATCGAACATGAAGAACCTCCCATTGAGGCATGCAGGCTCCAAGGTACCTGAGGGGAGTCTCTAGGTCATCTTCCTGGATAATGAGCTGAAGTCGACAGGAAGTGATCTTGATCGAAGGGGCCATAATGTTTCCCACATCATCGACATGAGATAGAGAGGGATAACATGTTTTGTGTGAGATATCAGAGGGAGGTTGAGTATTCTGCAGAGGTCAACTTCTCTTGAACATATTGGCGGCACAACAGCGGATTTGGTAGTATTTGATGTCAAATGGTCAGGAGTCATGATGACAAGACGATTAGCAGATGAATGGTCAAATAGGATAACCTAAACCCATGGAGGAAAATGTGAAACGAGATGAGGTGTCCCCACCCAGACACGAATGCAGAAAGTGCCATGTTCAAGAGCGACATACTGCCGACGACGATGATTACGGTTCCTTTATTCCCCCACCATTTATGGCGAGTACCACGGTTATTTTTGGATGACAAGCTTGACGGGGATAGCATATGCTTGGATGGTGTCATTACGACAAAACCTGATGTCATTGAAGTTTTAACGTGTCTGACAACGGAAAAACTCTGCATCTTTTCATGTTTAGAGAGTCAGAAAAGACAGCGAAAAGAAAACTCCAGGGGTGTCCTTTTTCGTAAAGTTGTGTCTCTCGAGCCCGAAAAAGTATAAAACTATTCTCGAAAGAACCGCCCGGCCATTACGACCCAGGAGTACTTTTCATGAGTAGTGACACCGACCCGAAAAAGTAAAAAAGCGATTGATATCACGTCATTTCACTCCCATTAACGAACCTGAAACGACAAAGGCCCGACGATCTTTTCATTCTTTATACAGTCGGAAAAAGAGTTTAAAGACGATCACCTCTTTTTTACGTTTAACGAGTCAGGAGGGACAACTCAGCAATCTTTTCATGTTTAGCGAGTCAGAAAAGAGCTAAAAGATGACTCCATAATGACTTTTTGTGTAGTTACCAAGTCCGAAAAAGTATAAAATACAACTCGTTTCACCATCGAAGCTGTGCAAAAGACCTGTCGCTGCACAAGAAGCAAGTGTAAAATCCATTTTCGACCAAAAATATATTAAAATATTCAAAAATAACCTTTCTAAACCCAAAAATGAGTTAAAAAGTCTATAAATAGGGTGAAAATGTAAAAAATAGAATTACTTTTACTTTTTACCTCTTGAAGAGTGAGAGTGGTCTGTTTGGGAAGCAAACTTCAGGTGGTGAATACAGCCAATCCGTGCAACCATTCGTGATCTCGTCTGCTCCAGGTAAGAGGCGCTTCCCTTAGCTCCATTTCTATACCATTTTTTATGCATTTATATTCCTGATTGAGCCTCTGCAAGGGGGATTTTCAAATTTAGGGCTTCGCCCCATTGGCGCGGGTATCCAGGACGGATCTGCGCTAATGGGGTAAATTACCCAAGGGGGCCGTGCCATTAGCGCGGCTGTTTTAAAAACAGTCGTGCTAACCGCGCAACTCAAATTTTCCCATGGATTTATCCATTGCATTTGAATTTTTCTTGGTTCATAAGTTTACCAATATTCTAATGATGGTGTATTTGTCCTTGTGGGTGCAGGAAACAAGCCAAAATGGTAGTAGAATGGAAAGCAAGAGAACATGATGTTGTGGACGCCTTGGCAATTGAGGATGTGGGGTGCATGAATGCTTTGAGGGATTGCGGCCTCAATAAATTCTTCCTTACATCATATATGCGGTCTCAACCTGAGTTGCTACAGTTCATAATTGATGCTTGGGACGTAGATGACCAAGTATTTTGTCTACGGAACCAGACCTTAGAGCTTGAGGTGTCTGATGTATATTTCGTCACCGAGTTGTGACGAAGAGGGGCAGTTCCCATTTTGACTGTCAGTAGACCTTCTGGAGAGAAGGTAGGCGAAGTAAAAGCCGAGTGTGCCCAGAAGCACAATTTGGGAGACAGAGTGCTAAGGTGGCTATCAACACCATCCGGGACTTGACACTCAAGGAAATTCTATTCACCATCACACGTGCAGCTGGGGTGCAAGCGCCCCATGAGGCGAGCAAGAACCATCTGATACTCACGACAGAATGTCTCAGCCCCACCATTTTTTATTGGGCTACAGCTGTGACCACTAATATCAAAAGGCAGCTCACAAATTGTAAGTGTGCGGATGTGAAACAGTTTGCATATGGCTCAATTGTGGTATCATTCTTCTTGGAGCGAATACCACTTTTCCAGATCCAGAGAGCCGTAGTGGCGGATCCAATGCCACGAGAGCCTAGGATGGCTCATTGGGCAGCATTGATGCCCAGAGGAGGAGGGGGCCACAAGATGTCATGGCAGCCCGAGTTCTTCATATGGCTTCGTCAACAGATGATCGTGATCCAGGATTGGCCTTATGCGGGAACCAGTTTCATGGGGGACCCAAACCTTCCATTACCAAAGGGGGAGGAATGGGAGGAGGAGTTAGGTATGAACTCCTTGTTTTTGATGTTTTATGTATTTTCATTTTTTTGTCTTTTTAATACATGCCTGTTCTAATGACGATTGTATGTATATGCAAATGTGGGCCCAGAGCAACCAGCTAGCTTGTCTCCTACATCCAGAGCGGCCAACCTGCAGCCGACCCTCAGGTAGGAGGTATCGTGGGGGAGGAGCTGATACAGAATCTCGAGGGGCTCGCCCAAGGGATTCCGGGTTATGCCAGATTGGCGGACGTGCCTTTTGCATATCAGAGGCACACGGTGGGAGTGCCGACTCGCGTCCATCGCCTGCTGAGACGATTGGTGCGCGCGGTGATGCGTTATCATGAGCACCACCGTGATTAGACTCCTAGGCTTTATTTTCTGCATATTTTTTGAGAGACATGTGTCTTAGATGTACGGAGAACACAGACTCTATCCAGACATGTACACTTATTTTTTGAGCGCCTTAGTGCACCACACGATATCTATATATATATATATATACATGGTGTTATGATTTATTGTATATTTATGCTTCTTGTATTATGTTGATTTACATATTATGCAAATGTCTATCCAATACATAGTTAGCTAATGCATCGGTTACTGCATTAAGTCATCTTGGAATATGTTGATAGGTAATGAAATCAAAAATCTCTTTCCAATAACTTAACACGTAAATACAAACTTAGAATATGATGATCTCTGACAGAATAACGCCCGTTGAGCTGGTGGACTACAAGTTGAGAATCTAAGTTTACAACCAATGTGCGAATTCCGAGGTTAATCACCTTAGCTAATAATTCAATCACATCACTATATTCAGCGACATTGTTCGTTGTACAACCCAGACACACCCCTTGAATATCTACTAACTCACAACGAGGATCGTAGATCACCCATGCTGCAGATGACAAGTTGCGGGTACTGTGGGAAGCACCATCAACGAAACCAACGTAAGGCGATCGAGACATCTGTTCAAGAAGAAAAAGACACAATAAGCGGCAATCATGCCGACACACTGAGATAAAAAACTAAATAAACACGCACACACAACACACTGCTGAAAGCATACGTATGTACAAAAAGAGAGAGTGCCTGGACTCAGGCATAACATTTCTTGAGATAAAGCCCATTTCTGGGCCTGTCCAAGGGATTACCTTCATAATCTATAAGCTCATAGGCACCTTTTTGTAAAACTCTTTTCACAATATAGGGCCCATGCCACATCATCTCGAGTTTTCCTGCTCCCATCTTATCGTTAGCTTGATCATAGAGCAGTACTAGATCTCCCTCGATGAAAGAGTGGGGGTTAACAGTGTTATCGAAGTGAGTTTTCACTCACTTCTTCTGAGCTTCAATAGCTAGGGCGGCTAGATGACGAGTCTCATCCAGCCGTTCTAAGTAGAGAAGTCGCTCTTCTACACGGGTAGTATTGGGGAGTAACGCGACGGCTAATTTTAGTGAAGGAATCTCACACTCAATGGGAAGGGTCGCCTCCAGTCTGTAAACTAACTGAAAAGGAGTGAAACCAGTGGCGTCCTTCACGGAGGTATGGTAGGCCCACAAAGCAGAGAACAACATCAGATGCCAACTAGACTTGTGCATGCCAACAGTTCTTTCAAGCATCGTGACCAAAACCTTGTTCACGACTTCCACTTGACTGTTTGCCTGAGGATAATACGGAGTCGAACTATCATGCCTAAGACCTAGCTGGGTTGTTAACTCGGCCATCATGTGATTACGAAAATGTTTTCCGTGATCAGTGACGATGGCTTGTGGAACTTCGAACCACGAAATAACATGATTAAATAGGAACTGCGCTGCGGTGTGACTGTCTTCAGACAGTGTAGGCATCGCCTCGGCCCATTTCGTAAAATAATCTACAACAACGATTGTGTATCCAATAATTTGGCGACTCCGCTGGGGAGTTTAGCTTGTTGTTTAATTTGTAAACTTAGATGGAGTCTGAAGCACGGCCAGATAACCTTTGAAAAACTATTTCTTTGCATTAGTGAAGTAGATCAAAGTCGCTTCAGTCAATCTCCGGTTTGGTTTACGAACTGAACATTTGGAGTTTGTCTTGCCTCTTTGGTTTTTTCTTGTTTGCTTGCTTGGATAGCTTTTTGGATTGAATTTCTTGCTGCCTCTTTCTTCTTGGCTTGCCTAGATACTGTAAACCAAGCTTTGCACCACTTGTTTTTCTTTTTGAATTGGCAAACTTCATTAGCACGGTTTTTGCTTTGACAGTCGCACTAGTGGCCCTTGTTGCTAACTGACAACCCGTACCAATCCCTGTTTAGCGCGAGTTACAGCCTGACAGTCGCGTCAGGCCTCTTAGCTTTTGAGTTCACTTGTTTGCCTGCCTTCTGAGCTTGGATTTGCATTTTTCCATGTCTTTTTCAATTACTGGAGTGTGCTTGGTCCTTGTTTGACTGGTTCTTAACCTCTGTCCTTCGGGTGTTTGCCTTTTTCTATCGATTTCACACCTCAACCCTAGGGCATCTAGTGGCTGTGTGTGTGGAGCCTTCCGTGGGAGTTTTGGGTTTCTTGATTGTCCAGTCGACTTTGTGATTGCTTTTTGCACTTGTTCAGTGATTGTTGAAGTGTTTCTGATTGATTTTCGAGTAACTTGCTTTTTCTTGCTTGGATTTCATTCTAGCTTTGTTTGAGCTTAGATCACATAGCTCGTACAAGCCTTTGTTTTCCTTTTGATTTGGAGAACTTTTTTTAGTGTCTTGGGATTTCCTTGTGTTCTCATTGAGTGAATTTGTCTCTTTTACTCAGTGTTATTGTCTTTCAAAATTTATTCTAGTGCGTTGTGCCTTTGAAAAAGAAATCAAACAATCTCTTTTGCGTTCAATAGTTAATGGAATAGAAGTTTTTGTTGATTTGTATTCTTGAAAGAAAAAGTTTTATTTCTTTTCCATTAGCTGCATTAGGGTGTTTGATTGATTGTGCTCATTTTGTTTGATTGAAAATTCTTAACCTTCTTGTAGTTAGTATTCATCGAACGAAATGGTATTCTTTGGCATATAGCTTACATCTAGGCAATTGTGAAAGATCACATACGGTAGGACCTGAAATCGAAACCTAACTAAAGATCAACCATAAAATAAACCGAATGAACTTAAAAATGCATTGGAACATAACGCTCACATTCTAGAGGTCTAGGCTAGAGACGTGCTCCGGCGTCGTTAAACCTAGTCACTTTTGTTCTCGCATTAAGGTTGGGTGATTCCTCCTTGTGTGATTTGATTGTGGTCTAGTACAGACTTGGACTCCCATGTACCGTCGCGTATATATGGGGAGACTCCACTAGGTTTTTATCCTTGATCCATAGGAAGCCGTGTCTGCCGCCTTACAAGTCGTAACGCACCGAACACAGCATTCAGGAAGATTGACTGCAGTACGGAAAGTCCTTGGTTTTCATACGATTGCCAAGGTGTATAAGCAGTTTTACGGATTGTCTGGTAAACCCCTTTCCTTGTTTCTCCAGAGCATTCAATTTTTGATCCTTTTCAAACTCTGTAAAAGAAAAGACTCTATTGAGCATTTGTCACTTCGGGCTCTTTAAACATTCGAAGGCGACTAGAGTCATATTTTTTCCTTTTCTCGACTCTTAAAACATGAAAAGGTCAAGTTGTGTCCTAATGTCATAAAAATTTATTCGGCCATGATTACATTCACCCTATTAGATGTTGTTTGCGTTTAGTTTTGAGTAGGGTCTCTTATCGTTAGCTTGTCTAAGATCTTTGTTTGATCATCCTGGCGGATCCATCGATCCCGTCTCCCCTCCCAAGTGACCAAGGGTCTCCATCTTCTGCTACCCCTGAGACACCGATTTGTGGCAACACTCTCCCTATTGTTCCGAGTGTCCAACCATTGAACTCTCGTGCTCCAGAGGACGAGCTTGACGACTTGTTTTGGAACCCTGTTTGGGAGCCCTCTGAAGAGGATTTTCCCACTACTCATGTTGGTGTTGCATCTCCGATGGCTTCTGCCAACATGGAGGATACATCTCCTGTGTCGAGTGGAAAGCCCGTTATGTCGAGTATTGATACTCCCATTGCGTCTACATCCCCAATTATCTCTAAGCCCTACATGGTTATGCCTCTCGGTATCACAGTGCCGGTGCGCTATAGATCTCTAAGGGATGCCATGAACCTTGCGACTTCTTCTTCTATGTGGGATCAAAACATTGTCCCTACCATAGGACCATTTGTTTCCCAAGTTCACCATACTACTGTTACAGTAGTTCCAACCAATCTGACCGTCTGTGTCACGTCATCAACTCCAGTTGTTAGTGCCGTTACAGCATCTTCTGCTGTGACTTCTGTTGCCAGCCCATCTCGAGGCCCGGTACAAAGTGGTCCATCGACACATACTGCTAGAGTTGTCCATCTTGCAAGTGGTGCCCCACCCCTTTCTAATGCTATTTCGGCAGAGGGAGCATACTCCCAATACTTGCATAATGTCCAGAACCCAGGCGGGCAAGGCCCCTATTATGATCCTGTCAATCATTATTTGTATACCTCCTTGTCGAATGAGCCCTATGTTGAGGCTTCAGTTCCATTGAATGTGGCTTGGGGTACTGCTGGATATGGCAGTGGCCAGTTCCATCTAGGCCAAGGACAGCCATCTCAAGGACCACCCTACCACGGTCAACCATCCTACTCGCAGCCTAATCATGGGCAGCAGTATTATGGCCAGAACTACCCAGGTCAACCTGGAGGCTCACAAGGACAACCCTATCAGGGACAACCTCTAGCCTCTAGTGGTTCGTCTTATACGTATCTTGGGCAACCTTCTGGAAACCCGGGACAACCCTATGCTCACCAAGGATAACCTGGACCCCAGCATTGGATACCCTTCGGGGCAACCCTATGGGAACCCGGGACAACCTTACGGTCAGCAAGGTCAACCCGGAAACCAACAAGGCTACCCTTCTAGACAAGGTGACCAGCCTTACACACAGCAAGGCCAGCCCACTGCTTAGCCTAATCAGTTGTCTGGTCTACAAGGACAACCTTCGATTGTGCAAGGACAGCCCATCGCTCAGCAAGCTCAACCTTCTGGGCAAATGGGTCCGTCTCAGATCCAACCAGGACAACCTTCCGTCCAGATGGCCCAACCTTCGCAAGGATATCTATTTGGGGCAGCTCAACTGGGCATGCAGATGGTTCCTGCTTCCCAGCCTCAACCCGGTTACCAACCCCAGAATCAAGCTGTTCTCCAGTCACAAGGTGGGTACTAATCCCAACCTTCTTATTCAGGTGGGTACCAATCCCAACCTCCTTATTTGGGTGGGTACCAATCCCAACCTTCTCATCAAATGCAGCCTAGTTCCTAGGCCCAATATGGAGCACAACAACCATATGGATACCAGCAACCTCAGGGGAAAAATCAATATGCCCCGTATCAAAATTACCAGCAGCCGCAGGCCAACCCTTATCAAAATTATCAACAACCTGCAGGGCAGTATGGTAACCAATGGGGCGCTGGGGGGAAGAACTAGTATCAACAATCCAGTTCCGGGTATAACCCTTATGGACAAAATTCTTATGGACAGGGTCCTTTTGGACCTGGTCCATCTGGATAGGACCCTTTTGGACCTGGCCCATCTGGACAAGGCCACTGGGGGAAACCAGCAACTGGATGGAATTCTAGCCCTACCTCATATCCGCAAATGTCCTTCAACCCACAGCTACCATTTCTAGCGATGTTGGAACTACCCGATGTGTCCAAGTTAACAAATGATCCCATTTTGCATAATCCACAATGGCCACCAGTTCCAACTAAGATACCTAGCGACTGTCCCAAATTTGACGGCAAAGCCGGAGAGGACCCTCAAGCTCATGTAATGACCTATCACTTATGGTGTTTGTCTAATTCATGGCTTGATGATTCGATTGGACTTCACCTCTTTCAAAGGACTCTCACTGGTTCTATCGCTAAATGGTATATTGAATTGACCCGCACGTCATTTCAGGATTTTAATTCATTGGCTATGGCATTCCTTACTCACTTTGAGTTACCCATTCGGTACAAGATAGGGACCCATCTCCTTACGTCTCTTAAGCAGGATACAACTATGCATATCTCCGATCATATACATGAATGGAGAAGGCGTCGCCAGTTGATCAAGTTTTGGATTCCTGATCAACTCCTCATCGATTGGTTCATGACTTCCTTTGTCCCTAAGATTGCATGGGACATTGCTATGGGAGCCTGCGTGACTGAAGAGCAAGCGATCGCGCGCGCTCAGTACCTAGACTTAGTTTACTCTCAGTCAGGTACCTTGTATGAGTATTTTCCGGATGCCCCGAGACCCGGTACATCCAAGGCTCTGCCGAAGCCATCTGTCGATGGAGTTATTGGCTCTGTGAACCTGGCCTCTAAAAAATCATCTTCAAACCCTGGGAAGCAAAAGTCAGGTGCTTCTAACGAAAACACTTCTCAGGGTGGTTCAAATTCTGGTAGTACTTCCAAGGTCAACGCCGTCCAGTCCACCACGGCGGGTAAAGCCTCGAAAGGAAAGAAAAAGGGAAAAGGAAAAAATAAATCTGAGCAACCTAAACAGGAATCCTCCAAACCTCCAGCCGAGGAAGCAGCTAAGCGCAAACCCAAATATCCTTGTCTCATTTGTGAGGAGGATCACTACACTAAGGACTGCCCAAGGTGATCTGAGGTTAGTCGTTTGTTGAAAGGTGCTCTTGGGGTTCCTGCTGTTCTTAAAGAGCCTTTTCCCTCTCAGCAAACCCAAATGGTGGCTGATCCATCTTCTTCTCCCTTTGGTTCCCAAGTCTTCATGGCTGGATCTATTCCCATTCATGTAACGACTTGAGCAAAGGAGTATCCATCGTCTGCCGGGAAGAAGCCTGAGGTTCCCTCAAGTGCTCCTTCGTCTAGCTCTGATCCACTCCATATTGAGAGACCAAGTACTGAGACGACCATCCGACCCCCTCCTACAGGAGTACTCAGAAGATCTTCTTACAACCCGAATGTTCGTGTTGCCCAACACTATAGCATCATTGAGGACTTAGCGCAGGCTCCGTCCGCTATGTCTGCCTTAGAAGTTCTGCAGAGCTGCCCCCCCAGAGGAAGTCCCTGCTATCGGCCATCGGTGGCATCGACCCGACAGATTCAGATATGATTACCTTCGATCTCGAGAGCCATGTCCCGAGGCTGCCTCATCAAATCGCTTTCCTTATCCAAGTCATCATCAATTCGAAAACGATTCATCGTACAGTCATTGATGAGGGCACATCAACTTGCATTATGTCTATTGTTTGTTGGAAAGCGATCAGGTCTCCGACTCTAAGCCAGTCTCCTATGACTTTGGAAGCTTTCGATGGGAGAGAATCTCGTCCTTATGGTATTCTTCAACGATTTCCAATCACCTTAGAAGGGAAAACCGTGGAAGTAGAAGTCGAGGTCGTTGACGCGAATCTCACATACAACCTCCTTCTGGGCCGAAGTTGGACGTATGCCATGCGTGCCGTGGCTTCATCCCTCTTCTGTGTCATCCGTTTCCCTCACCAAGGGAAAATTGTCACAGTAGACCAGCTTTCTTCTTCGCTTCCTCTTTTGAGGGAAATGTACCTTTCATTGAACATACCTCCATTCCTTTCGAGAGTGTGGGAGCCGGGCTCTTCAAAGATCCCGCCCTTATGGGTGTTTTCTCCCTCCCACCTCCCAACCTCGCCTCTATCTCTATGATTTCGGTTCGTTCTCATCCTTGGGCCCTCCCCCCCGTCGACCAGATAGAATCGTGGGGCGAGGAGATGCCATTGAGTCCAGCCGAGCTCAACTACATCGAAATCGTTGCTGCATCGGCCACTCATGCTGAACCCATTGCTTCAAGTGGGGCTCTTGACTCAGACGACTTTTCCCCCTGGTTTGGTGAATGCGCCTCCTTGGATCCGTTAAAGGAAATATTTCCTTCTGACGAGGCCATTATAGAGACCGTGTCTCTTGAAGAACGTCCATGGTCCCATCTTCACCACCGTTCCTCGTTTCTCCCTACCCTCCGGGAAATGTTGGCTTGTCTCGAGCGATTTGCTCCATGTCTCCCTTCACAGCCTCTTCAGACGCCCATCCAGATTTATCAAACATCGTCTGAAGGGAATTTGGGGAACATCACGCAGACCCAACGCATCGACATCTCTGTTAAACCAAGGATTGTCGAGAACATTTATATAGGAGTCACTTGCACTCCTGAGGAGATTCAGATATATATATAGCACTTTTTCGTGAATTTCGTGACATTTTTGCGTGGTCCTACGAAGAGACACCCGGTATCGATCCATCCATTGTAGTGCACAAGATACCTACGTATCCTGGGGCCAAACCTGTGCGTCAGCGTTTGCGTCCCGTGCACCCCCGTAAAGCGGTAGCTATCAAAGCGGAAGTTGAAAAACTTCTTAAAGCTGGGTTTATTTATCCTATCCCACTTACAGATTGGGTCTCAAATATTGTCCCCGTAGATAAAAAGCAGGTACTATTCGCGTCTGTGTCGATTATCGCGACATTAATCGAGCCTGCCCAAAAGATAACTACCCCACACCGTTCATTGACCAACTCATCGATGAGTGTGCGGGCAGTGAAATATATTCGTTTATGGATGGCTTTTCTGGTTACAATCAGATTAATATCGCCCCCGCTGATCAACACAAGACGGCCTTTATTTGTCTGTGGGGTACTTTCGCTTACAGAAGGCTCCCCTTTAGTCTTAAAAATGCCGGCACCACCTTCCAGCATGTGATGTCTTATGCCTTTCACAATATTCGGCACATCGTACAGCCTTATCTGGATGACCTTCCCGCTCATTCAGCTAAGCGCTCGTACCACCCATCACATCTTCACAAGATTTTTCTTCACTGTCGACACTATAATATCCGACTAAACCCGCATAAATGTGTCTTCTGCGTCGAATCTGGCCGACTTCTCGGGTTTATCGTATCCCAAGAAGGCATCCGCTTGGATCCCCTTAAGGTCGAGGCAATTTTGAATCTTCCTCCCCCTGCTTCTTTGCGGAAACTGCAGAGCTTGCAGGGTAAAGCTAATTTCTTATGACGATTTATACCAAACTATGCCAAAGTGGCAAAGGGTTTCACACGATTACTTAAGCGTGACACCCCATTTCAATGGGATGCCATAGCCGAGGAGTCTTTTGCACGTCTCAAAACACTTCTAGTTTCCGCCCCTTTGTTGCGGCCTCCAAATTATCATCATGATTATATGTTATATCTGGCCGCTGCTGATACCACCATAGGTATGGTTTTGGTACAAGATGACGACGATGGCATCGAACATGTTATTTACTACCTTAGCCGCAACTTGCTAGATACGGAAAATCGATATGCATATGTCGATAAGTTGACCCTCGCTGTTGTTTGTGCCATCCAATGATTCCGTCACTATATCTTGTTGCGTACTACGACAGTGATCTCCGATTGCAACCCCATGACTTATATTCTGTCACAACAATTTCTGGGGGGAAAATACTCAAAGTGGATCGTCATCCTCCAAGATTTTGACTTGGAATGTACTGCTGCCAAGTCTAAGAAACCACTCATCTTTGCCGAACTGTTGTGTTCTTTACCACCCGCTGCTGCCTCCTCTCAGATAGAGGATTCTATTCCAAACAAAACTCTTTTCCTTATCAGCATCCTTGATCCTTGGTACGAGGACATTATTGTCTACTTGCAGACGTCCTCTTTCCGTCCCGAGACCTCTAAGGACGCTCGTCGACGGATTCGACACCAAGCCCAACCATATCGCATCGTTGGAGACACCCTGTACTGTCTCGGTGTTGATTTTGTGCTTCACCGATGCTTAACCTTCGAAGAAGCCGAGAGAGTTTTAAATGACTGCCACTCTGGTGCTTGTGGCGGTCACATGTCTGGATATGCCACCACACAGAAAATCCTTCGTGCTGGCTATTTCTGGCCCTCCATTTTCAAGGATTTCATTCTTGTTGTCCGTTCCTATCATGAATGCTAAATTTACCAACGGAAGATGTGTGCACCCCCTGCTCCGCTGCACCCCGTTGTAACCATTGGCCCCTTTACCAACTGGGGCATCGATTATGTGACCTGTAACCCTTGCTCGGCCGGGGGGCATGGATACATCATCGTTGCTGTAGATTATTTTACGAAATGGGCCGAGGCGATGCCTACACTGTCAGAAGACAGTCACACCGCGGCACAGTTCCTGTTTAATCATGTTATTTCATGGTTCGGAGTTCCACAAGCCAGCGTCACTGATCATGGAAAACATTTTTGTAATCACATGATGGCCGAGTTAACAACCCAGCTAGGTCTTAGGCATGATAGTTCGACTCCATATTATCCCCAGCGGAGTCACCAAATTGTTGGAGAGGTAAATCCCCTCTACGGATAGAGGCGATCCCTACTAGCCCAGAACGGGTCTAGCAACAATCAAACAATGCTATCACGCAAGTTCCTAATTGCAAATAAAAGGTAGGTGATGAAAACCTACTTGAGTTCCAACGCTTTTTTTCGTAGAAGAGACGTCGCCCACGCTCCTTTGTCTTGGCCGGTCACAATCCTCCACTATCTCCATGAATGGACACCTGCACACAAAGAGAACAACACAAACACAAGCATGAAATCTAATATATGCAATTATACATCAGTCAGGAAGGATATAATTCAACATCAACCATTACAAGTACAATGATAATGGAACCATAATGATAGTCATCTATTATCAATAATTCAACAAAGGAGAATACAACCAGCGTCCTGACGTCAAGTCCTCCTTTGGCTGGGTGCTCAGCTACACAAGTCTTGCAAAAGCTTGAAGGGGTGAGGGACAAGCTCTCTCTCTCTTTGACAACAAGATCTCCTTACTTAAGTAAAGCCTTATGGATGCAAAGAAGGCTTCTTACAACTCCAATCTTTTGATATCTTCCTTTCAGCACAAGTATTGCCACAAGAGTTAGAACTAGCTTGCTCAAGCCA
>APFE030981716.1:0-13231 GCA_000404065.3 Pinus taeda
ATATATCATTAAATGATTATAACATAGTTGAAATATTACAAATATGTTTATAACATTAAGTATTATAAGTATGTATATAACATTAAGTATAACATTAAGAATATTACAAGTATGTATATAACATTAAGTATAACATTAAGTGCTCATTTAAAAAGTGCTCATTTAATATTTATAAAAATATATTAATCAGCATAAGACCCTGGGATATCGATCGTATGAAATCTAAACTCATAAAGCCTACCTACTGGAAATTTATGACAACAAATATCGCAGCGGCTTGAATGCTGAGAGGCGGTGGCTGCAAGTGGGAGGGCGGCCACCGCCAGGCGAGGGGGAATATATAGCAGAAGGCTGACCCGGGAGCAGGGGGAACGGAGGAACGAAAAACGCATTTGCAGGAAACCGAAGAAGAGACTTTACAGAAGAGCCTTGAGGGATCTGAGTTCTGGGCACGGAGGGACGGAGAGCCTCTGTGGAGAGCGTCTCTGGATCGGGCAACCAGGTTGCTCCATCAGGTCGGGTGGTATTGGCCATCTCGAAATTTGATCCAAGGAATACCAGTTCAGCAGTAGAATCATCAGCCGCAGTTGAGGTAAGTAAAATTTAAATTTTGTACGCTGTCTGTATTTCAGTTTCTAAATTGAGGTTTCTGGTTTCTACACTTGTAAAGCTTAACTTTCGAAGGTAAGTAACTAATCATATATGTCTGATGCTTCAGTTGGGGTACACCTGCTCCAAAATGTATCAATTGCAAGAAGCTATGAATTTAGTGCATAATGTACCCAGTTATAAATTTTATATGTTTTCTGTAGAGTTCCAATTAGCACCATGTGCAAATTTGACTTGTGATTGTTATTAGTTTCTTTCATAGAACTTGGATGCATGCGTTGGTGTATTTTTTTTTTCACCATTTCATATTATAAATTGGGTCACACTCTTTTCTGTATTTCTTCAGACAATGTCACCTCTTGTACCTTGTCACTACATGTTGATTTCCAATGCCTGTATTTTTAAAGATTGCATATCTTTGTACTTACTGTAGCTTGGCAATTGTGCAATATGTTGTCACTACTTTGTGAAGTGTTTTTACTTTGACAATTTTTGGTGCACTTTGACTTACCTTTATTTGGCTAAAAATTCAAAATGATAATGCTGTTAGATATCTGCTGATGCTTAATTATTTATCCATGCATCTGAAAGACACAGTGGAGCGCATAAAAGCTGTTGATCTAGCAGCTATCATGGTTGAGGAAATAATGAAACAAGTCCGTTACATACTATCATCCTCAAACCCATTCTCTGTATTCCCATCATCTGGTGGGCTGGTAAGGAGGTTTTTTCAAAGAATCCTGAAGTAGAGGAGGTTGCATGCATCGGTCAGTTCTCTTTTCCCTCTTGCAATGCAGTTAATTTATTCAGGAGTCTTTAATTGGTCTACCTGACCAGAAATTGAATCAAGTGCCTTTTAACTTTTGGGGTTCTTGGTAAACCGGCCAGTTCAGTTAAGAATTGGTCCCAAACCAGTTCACTGTCTTAACTGGATTGGAAAAGGGCCAAAATGGTCTGAACCAGCTGGTTGTGACAACTACGGAAAGTGTCTGCTGAATTCTAAATTTGCCCTTCCCTCTGGCTTAACATGCACTTTATATTGACCTGGATGGCCTTCTACATGCTTGATGCTAGAATTTCTTTCTATTAGCATATTGCCATATATAGAGATATGAAATAGGTCTTGGGTTGCTATTCAGGGAGTACAAGGCTGGAAGGCATGAACTTCACTCCGCATGCTTTGCCTCTTATTGAAATGTTGACTTTGTGAATTGGCTACAGTGCCAAATGCTAACATGATTGAGTATATTTGTCCACTATTTATTTCCTTTGACGGCATCAACCTGATGACATTAACATATCAAATTATGGTGTAGTAGCTACTTGATATTGTGATTAATTTGTAGCACTGTGAACGTGGGAGTGAGGTACTCCAATAACCAGGGAAATGCATTTATAATATATACTATTTAGCAACTTTATGGTAGAATGCACAAGCACAACCTGAAGTTTGTCAATGGAGCTCCATTGTTCTTTCAATCTTGCTAAGATACTCTGAAGCTATTAGAATCACATGTATTGGTATTATACTCAATAAATTTAGTTTTCTTCTATTTATTAAGTCAGCATTAATGATTCTCCTTTATTGGTTGGTGAATGCAATTCTGAATAACCTATCAAGAGAAATTACACTTTTGTTTTTTGATACACACTTTTCCCTTGTTTTGTTTGTAGTTACATATATAGACTTATATCAAATCGTTTCATCATTTGGGGCCAGTATTTCCTTTGCAGGACGAGTTACGAGATGCAGTCCTGCTTGTGTTTGCAAACAAGCAAGATCTCCCAAATGCGATGACTGCTGCTGAAATCACTGATAAGCTTGGCCTGCAGTCTTTACACCAGCAGTGACACTGGGTACACCTGCTCCAAAATGTATCAATTGCAAGAAGCTATGAATTTAGTCCATAATGTACCCAGCTATAAATTTTATATGTTTTCTGTAGAGTTCCAATTAGCACCATGTGCAAATTTGACTTGTGATTGTTATTAGTTTCTTTCATAGAACTTGGATGCATGCGTTGGTGTATTTTTTTTTTTTTCACCATTTCATATTATAAATTGGGTCACACTCTTTTCTGTATTTCTTCAGGCAATGTCACCTCTTGTACCTTGTCACTACATGTTGATTTCCAATGCCTGTATTTTTAAAGATTGCATATTTTTGTATTTACTGTAGCTTGGGAATTGTGCAATATGTTGTCACTACTTTGTGAAGTGTTTTTACTTTGACAATTTTTGGTGCACTTTGACTTACCTTTATTTGGCTAAAAATTCAAAATGATAATGCTGTTAGATATCTGCTGATGCTTAATTATTTATCCATGCATCTGAAAGACACAGTGGAGCGCATAAAAGCTGTTGATCTAGCAGCTATCATGGTTGAGGAAATAATGCAACAAGTCCGTTAAATACAATCAGCCTCAAACCCATTCTCTGTACTCCCATCATCTGGTGGGCTGGTAAGGATGTTTTTTCAAAGAATCCTGAAGTAGAGGAGGTTGCATGCATCGGTCAGTTCTCTTTTCCCTCTTGCAATGCTGTTAATTTATTCAGGAGTCTTTAATTGGGTCTACCTGACCAGAAATTGAATCAAGTGCCTTTTAACTTTTGGGGTTCTTGGTAAACCGGCCAGTTCAGTTAAGAATTGGTCCCAAACCAGTTCACTGTTTCAACTGGATTGGAAAAGGGCCAAAATGGTCTGAACCAGCTGGTTGTGACAACTATGGAAAGTGTCTGCTGAATTCTAAATTTGCCCTTCCCTCTGGCTTAATATGCACTTTATATTGACCTGGATGGCCTTCTACATGCTTGATGCTAGAATTTCTTTCTATTAGCATATTGCCATATATAGAGATATGAAATAGGTTTTGGGTTGCTATTCAGGGAGTACAAGGCTGGAAGGCATGAACTTCACTCCGCATGCTTTGCCTCTTATTGAAATGTTGACTTTGTGAATTGGCTACAGTGCCAAATGCTAACATGATTGAGTATATTTGTCCACTATTTATTTCCTTTGACGGCATCAACCTGATGACATTAACATATCAAATTATGGTGTAGTAGCTACTTGATATTGTGATTAATTTGTAGCACTGTGAACGTGGGAGTGAGGTACTCCAATAACCAGGGAAATGCATTTATACTATACACTATATAGCAAGTAACTTTATGGTAGAATGCACAAGCACAACCTGAAGTTTGTCAATGGAGCTCCATTGTTCTTTCAATCTTGCTAAGATACTCTGAAGCTATTAGAATCGCATGTATTGGTATTATACTCAATAAATTTAGTTTTCTTCTATTTATTCAGTCAGTATTAATGATTCTCCTTTATTGGTTGGTGAATGTAATTCTGAATAACCTATCAAGAGAAATTACACTTTTGTTTTTTGATACACACTTTACCCTTGTTTTGTTTGTAGTTACATATATAGACTTGTATCAAATCGTTTCATCATTTGGAGCCTGTATTTCCTTTGCAGGACGAGTTACGAGATGCAGTCCTGCTTGTGTTTGCAAACAAGCAAGATCTCCCAAATGCGATGACTGCTGCTGAAATCACTGATAAGCTTGGCCTGCAGTCTTTACGCCAGCAGCGATACTGGTAAGATTAAATTATATTTAATGGATGTTTCTCTATTTTCATTTTCAAGCTACAATGCATCAAAAGGTTGTCAGGTTGTTAGATGGTTGGTTATTAGGTATTCCAGAGCAATCCGGAGGGAGGAAAAAGCTTATCTAGCATTTTCTTCTCAAGTCATGGTTCTAAATTTCATATAACAATTTAGCTGACCGAGCAAAGTATTGTCAGTTACAAGTATGACAATAGGAGTGTGTATCTAGACTCTAGAGTAACAAACTGAAGTTTATAATGTCAAGTGGAATGTTCAATTAGTGAACTCTGTTTTATTGTAAATCTCTGTTGCTTCTAGGGTAGACATTTATTACTTGAGTTTATAT
Source organism: Pinus taeda (assembly GCA_000404065.3). NCBI lineage: Eukaryota > Viridiplantae > Streptophyta > Pinopsida > Pinales > Pinaceae > Pinus > Pinus taeda. The sequence goes on from APFE030981716.1 coordinate 4,573, forward strand.
TTGTAGGATTTTATATACTAACTCGCGTAAGGGCTACTATGGCCTTGAAGAATAGTTTAAATCATTAAACACATTCGTGCATTTGCATAAGAGCCTATTGTTTGCCAAAAAGTACTTTTAAGATACTTTCTAGAATGTCAATGAAAGAACACTTCTAGATAATTTCCTGCACACATGTTTAGTAAAATCTCTCTTAGGCAACCTAGGTGCCTCTTCTACTAATATAAGCCTAAAAGACAATTTTCCAACCACATATTGATCTGAAAGGCGTCAGAGTGAAGGATTTTTGATACAGAGAAGATGAGTAGTGCGACAATTACCAAGAATACCGAGGAATTGAAGTAAAGGATTTTGATGGTTTCTCTCAAGATCTCCGATGCAGTTAGAGAGTTGAAGCGTTGCTCTGTATTTGAGCTTAAAAAAATCCTCTAGGGAAATAGATGATGGGCCTCTTTTCCATTATCTCCAATGCTGTTTTTCATCCCTGATTCATTTTTCCAATGAATAAATTGATCAATGTAAGGCATTGAGCTCAATGGTCTCATCAATGAGAGGCATTGTCGAAAAATTCTTCAAGATGTTTCTGCAGTAAACACTGGTGGGTTTCGTTTTTAGGTATCGGAAAATAGACCCAGTTGAGATCTTATGCAGATCTGGATTGGGGATGCTATTGTTAATACATATTGATGGTCTTCCATGTGCTAACTATACATTTGGAATTGTGGAATAACGTATCCGAAATGAAGTGGGACCTGAAACATCTGTACCTTTATTTGGGGATCAGTCACAGCAATAGCATTGACTGTCCTTCAAGCCCTTCAAGGTCTTCCTATTTTTGACCTAACAATGCCCATTCAAGTGCCTAGTTCAGACCAGTTGGGCATGATTGATTTAGGATCCTTATAACTTGTTGGCATATCTTATGGGCAAGTATACATGTCCTTGCTGCTCAAAAATCGACCAAAACGTGTTAGGCTATATAATAACCTTTGGATTTACTAAAATATAGAGAAATTGTTAATGCCTTTCAATTTTTTTGTCCTTCAAATCGCTCATTCAAATTTTTATGGGTGGGTTTTTAATAATTCGCAAATTATCAGAGCCTGATGCTCTCATACTTTGTTTTTTCAAAAAATCATGCCTCCCAGAAGATGTTCCAAAAGGTTCCTACAAGATGGTCCATGTAATATGGAGAAACTCATTATCTATCATCTTATATGCCCTTATTGGCTATTTTTATTGTCATTAAGAGTTTAGAACTATCTCAAAAAGAAATAACATTAAGGAAGCTTGTCTAAATAGATGTTTATGATCTATCTACAATGAATGATATGTGTACCAATTATAGAAACACCACCTTTTGACATGTAAATGTACCTTCAGGATAGCCTGCAACTCCAATGTTGCTGGAGCTTTCAAGAGCTGCAACTCCAATGTTGCTGAAGTCTCTCTCTCTCTCTCTCTCTCCTAGTATCTATATATAATAGGTATCCAACAAGGGATGTAGAAATACTCAAAGGATCTGGTTGGAGTCTAGACCAACAAACTCAAAATATTGGTATCTACTGGAGAGGTGACATCTATTGCTACAAATCCCCATGAAGGGACAAAGCTCTTGTTCTACATTCAACATTTTGTTGTAAGGGATCCAACTCTTCATCTTCAAGAACCACATAATCATTGCCTACACAATAGCTTCTTTAGTTTCTAACATCAACTTATGGAAATTTTTATTCGGTCATAAAAAGACTTACAACTTACATAACACTAACTTCCAGTATTCACCATCCAACTTTTACATGGTTCTCTCTTGAAATAGGAAGCATGCTTTTCTAGGAGAATGATTTCTTCAATACCATATTAATCTATTGTAATGGAGTTGGTTGGAGATGCATTTGTTAGCTCATAATAAACTAGGATTTAGATCCCAATTGTGGAGCATACATTGTGAAAGGAAGAAACACGAGGTTGTCATTTATCCAAAACAAGCCATAGAAAGGGAAATCTACCAAACAATTTCATTTATTCTGTCATTCTAAATAAACTATAAAACACAACATACATCAAAAGATATAGGGACAAAGTCATGAAATTGGAGAAAAAATTTGAGGGAATAAAATAATCTAGGTCTATTATTGCAGAGAAGTTACATCATAGCTAAGTGAATACAAAGACATATCCTCAATTGAAAGGTATCTATTCATCTAAATCTATAATCAAATCCTTCCTTTGTGGGAGCTTACATTTCCAATGGAACGAAAACCAATAATAAATAGTCCAACTGCATTGTACCATATGGTTGCCAAAATTTTGTTATTTTGGCCTTTGGGCACAGTTTCAAATAATTGGTGTACATCCCATTCTAATGCTTGTTTGGAGTTCAGAAAACTCCAATAGTGAACATAATCACGCAACACTATGTAGAATTTCCTTGAAATTTCTGCAACTACTATGATGAATAATCTGATACAACTTCTAGTCACCAAGACACAAAATTTATCTACTAAATAAGTAGCGAAATAGAAATAAATATAGAACGAGTCACACAAAATAACACAGTATTTTTCAATGGAACCCAACTGGGATAACCCTCTGCTTTGTTGTAGAATTTTATTAACAGAAATTTGAGCAATTGATCTCTTTACAAGGAAAAATTACTTCACTGGAGAACGAGCTTGTTCTCACTGCTAACACTTAAGCATGACCTTCCCTGCAAACACACCTGATCTAGCTCCTTTTCCCTTGTGTAATTTTCTTCCTATTTCCTGGTGCTGAAATCTCCTATTTCTTTGCTTGTTCTCAGCAGAAAGAAGAAGAAGTGAGCTTGACAAGTTTCTACTAGTAATTCATATTTATATTACTTTTCGCTTGGGAAACTGATGTTTTGGAAAGTGTAATTAGATTTTTCTTACCTTTGTATTATCCATTCTCACTATAATTTCCTTTGTTAATTACAAGAAAATGAATATATTTGGAAATGATGCATGTTGGGTGCTTTATCATTGTTACAACCAATGAGATGCAGTGGAGAGCATCACAGGATTTTGGAGCTGGAGAGTGCATGATGTCGTATGCTGCACCTACTTCATATAATGCTTGTTAGTCGGGTGCGCAGTGGGCATCAGATGCTTACATGGCTGGTAATGGTGGTATCCCATACATGGGTTATGGACCAAGTCCTTTTGACATGCCATTTAATGGACAAATTATGCCAATGGATATGTATGGAACACAGGAATATATGCCAGGTTTTGCCCCTCCTGCTCAAAGATAAGGTGTTTTGTTTATTGATATATGGAACCATGTATCAAATGAGATTTTTCAATGTAGGATCATAATTGTGAGACCTGGTGAGTCGTCTGAGTATTCCTCAGTTTGACTGGTTGAGTCAAGTGTAATGATCAAGAGACCTGGTCAAACTCACCAAACCTTGGTCAGTTTGAAGACATTGTCGAATTGGTCAAGCTCATCTTAACTCAACAAGTTTAGCAGTATTAGGCAGTCTTGGAAGACTTGGCCATAATTTGAGTTGTGCAAGATTTAGTCAAGTTTGACCTATAAAATAAAAACCTACAGATGCCCAAACCAAGAATAAAAAGCACATTCCTAAATTGATTTTTGAAGCCAAATTTTATGTTGAGTTTGTTTGCTGAATATTTATGATTCTAAGTCAAAGTCTTACTGTTAACTTTGTGGAGTCATTGCAATTTTGTACTAATTTAGAAAATTTGCAAATTTCAGAGAATATATGGATTATGGTAAGGGTAATTAGAAATTTGCTCCAGTTTTGAGTAGAGAGGAGTTTGAAGTTATGCAAGTGGAGCAAAGGAGAAAAAGCTAGAATACGAGCAATTACACAGTAGCAAGTAAGAAACCTTTAACTTCTAGAAAATAAATGCATATTCTATGTGTTTTGAGGAACTTAAGTTAGGCATTTCAAATTTTGCCTTTATCAGATTAAAGGAAATAGTCTTAGGCTTGACAATGGTTGAGAATTTTGTTTCCAAACTTTTCCATCCAAGCAGAAGAATTGTGCAGATTGGATATAGATTTATCTCCTCAACCCTAACTTTACAGATGCCAGAACCCTTCTTTAACTTAGCTCATGCACATGGAGAGCTTGCTTTCCAAGATTCAATGAAAAGTATTGAAGACACCTTCCGCAACTTTTTTGTTAAATGTGTGCGACTATTGAATTAAAATCATGTTTGCCCAAGCTATAAAATCCAAATGTAGCAGATGGTACTATAAAATTAAGTACCTTTGTCAGGCTTTCAAATACCTCAAACAAACTACATTTTTGTTTGTTGTTGAGGAGAGTGAAATTACATTTCATATTATGGCAGGCGCTAGGAAATGAATGTTTTCTACTGCTTTAATTACCAGAACTTTTTCCTGCCACCGAGGAATTTACAACCCATTCTTATGTATCACCATCATGTTGTAAATATAATCACAACAGAGTGATTTAGATAACTAATCTAGGTAAACGTTTTAATAAACACATTTCCTACCATGATATGTAACACAAATCCACTTCTGATTATGCTAGCATGCAATTCTATGTCGTGATGGAGTGATTGTAAGTCAACACATGCACTGAGAACACATGCAAAAGTCAGTTGGTCAGCGTCCATATCCACTTCTTGCATTTGATGAAACAATTTGTGTCACATCATGACAACCATTAAGCACATACACTGGCATTATTAACATTCCATTATCCCACAATATTCACTTGAGTTTCACATAAGTTGCCACTCTCTACATGCTTAATATTCCCATCCACAAGCATTTGGATCAAAGTGCTTTGCAATGAGTTCATGGGAAAAATTGAGATATTTGTCAAACCTATGAAAGCTTTCTCCACATGTTTCCACTGCACCATTTACTTGCCCTTGCATATCGATATACCAAAGTTCTGTCAAATCCCTTTGCACCACAATATCATCATCCAATAAGAGAACTTTATTGAGCTCTGGAAAGATCTCAGGGAGGTAGAAGTGAAGATGGTTAAAGATAGATAGATGCTCTAGATTCCGATACTTCAAATTAGAGTCTACATTCATATGATGTGACTCAAATAAAAATCCTTTATAGATGCAGAGCCAAGTTGTCTCAAAACTAGGCTATAACTAGAATTCATCCATGTAAAGTCATTAATGGTTTGAACTTGAGTTGTTGCTTTCCCTCGGGGGTTAGCCAAGAACCACATTTTCATTTATCAATGACCAAATTAAATACATGATTGAGCCAGTGGGGGATTTTTCAATTATGAGTTCTTATTCTTGTCTTCAAGTTCTTCCACACGAGAGTTAACAAATCCCTCATATAGGACAATATGGAAACATTGTCTTTAATAAATTGATTTCCCACCACAATGTGTAACACAAATCCACTTCTGATTATGCTGCATGCAATTCCTTTCACATGCACTGAGGACACATGCTATGAATGTCGACTCTATCAATTTTGTTATGGAATGAAGTGTAGGTGTTTTATCATGTGAACTTTGCTTTATAGTTGGTTTGTCATGTTTGTGTTTTACTATACTGTGAAATTTGTCTTATGAATATAATAATCCTTTCTCCTCATTAATCTTTGTTTTAATTTTCTGTACATGCTGAAATGAAGTGAAGTTTAAGTTCGGTCTTGAAGGGTTTTTAGGAATGAGGATATTATATAATACAAAATATTATTTAGAGGTTTCTATGTCTACATCCATGTCCTTGTTTCTTGTAGCGCTATCTATCTGCCACTCTACATTCATCTACTCTTCTATCGGCGTGCCCTTGCACCTTTTGGTGCAGATTTTAGTTGTATTTTGTAGTTTTTTTTGCTTTGAGGTTCTTGTCTTCACACCCCTTTGCTAGTTGAAGTACTTGTGGGAGGACATAGTTATCATTGGGAGTTAGATAGTGCTTTCCATGTATCCATGCAATTGCATCTTTGGGTACTTGTGCTTGGTGTGGATTTGGAAGTGTTTGAATGCCTCTTGGATATTTTGTTGGTATAACAGATATTAGCCAAACTTTGTGCTTACAATTCTAACATATGTTTAGTGGTTGCATTTCAGGATCATTGTTATTGATTGTTGTATTTTGACATTTTGAATTAATTAATAATGAGAAGCACTCCCAATTAGTTTTTTAGACCCCATAGCCAGTAGAATACAAGCATATAGTTCATTATCCATTTTTGCATCATATATACTCACTGTGTTTTACTTTTTGTCATGCAAATAAGTTTTTTGGAGGCATATTGTTATGTTGTCACAATAGATTTACATGATTCACAAGGCGAGAAATCAATCTTTAGTGTAGTTGTAGATTTTAGGTTTGATAATTATAGGTCATTTATAGGCTATAAATGTCTTCAAGTTTCACTTAATTGAGTATTCTATACTATAAATGTCTTCAAAGTTAAATTCTAATTTAGTATTCAAGTAAACATATTGAGTATCTTATATGTAACTATTTTTTTCTCCACCCACTTTTCATAACCTCTATAACCATTAAGTATGAACCTGCAACTTCAATGTTGTTTTTCTTTCTTAGTATTGCCAAGAATTTTTACAAAGTTTTATCATGTATTGAAAGTTGTAGAATTTACAATTTATAAAGTTTCAAGGTCTAATTTTTTAAACTCTAATTCTTTAAAGGGTGCTAGCTCAATGGAAGAGCATCTGCTTTACAAGAAGGAGGTTGGTGGTTCAATTCCATCGTGCCCTAATATTCATATGGAATGGTGACAATAGGTTTTTTGTGACATAGGCTTTTTTGACCATCACCAATGAGTTTATGGTGTCAATTTTTGACCCTCACTAAAATATAAAATAGTGATGGTCAACGAACGCCACCATATATATGTATCAATAGTAACAACGATGAAATGTCCATCACCGTAAATCGCTATTGTTCATATGAAATGGTGACGGTCATTATCTGTCATTATAATCATTATTCGTGATGGGCCTTGGATGTCACCAAAACACCTATACTTTTGGCAATGCAGCCTTTGGTGACGTTTAATTTTTGGTGACAAAGCCTTTTTTGACCGTCACCAAAATATGAAATGGTGACGGTCAATGAACATCACCATATATATGCATCAATAGTGACGACCATGAAAGGTCCATCACAATAAATCATTATTGTTCATATGAAATGGTGACATTCACTATCCATCATTATACCCATTATTCGTGATAGACTTTGAATGTCACGACAACACCTATACTTTTGGTGACGCCACCTTTGGCGACGTTCAGTGTTTTGGTGACAAAGGCTAAAGTTTGTCACCATTGCTCATGTGAAATGGTGATGGTCACTATTCATCATTATAAATCATTATTGGTGACGGACCTTGATAGTCACCATAACACCTATACTTTTGGCGACACTAACTTTGGTGACGTTCAATTTTTGGTGATGAAGGCTCTTTTGACCATCACCAATGAGGTTATGGTGACATTTTTCGACCGTCAACAATGTCCTTTTTTGTTGTAGTGCGAAAAAACCCAACTTGGGAAAACTGGTGCAATAGCGAGGGTTTTATTTTATTATGCAGCAATGAAATCTGAGTACATCTATGGAAGCCCAACTGAAAATCCAAATAGCAAGAAAATATTAAAAAAATATTGAAGGGAATTACCCTTCTCCCACAAGAAATATCTGCCTCAACTTTCTTCATGGAAACTTGGCCTCCTGAAGCTCTATGTTAGCTTCTGCATTGCTTTGTGTAGCTGGCTGAACAACTTACTTCAAACTGGGCTCTGATGAAGTCGTTCTACCTCTAGATGTTGAGGAAATCACCTCTCCAGCCCTCTGGGACTTCTTCCTGGCCTCTAGAACTGAGAAAGATTTTCCTTCCTGCAAATCAAATTGCCTTGTTGAAGCAACTGCGCTTCCTCTCTGGGATAATTCGACTCTCTTGCTACTACCTCTCTGGAATTGTAAAATCTTTCCTTCGGATCACTATCTCTGCCCCTCACTCATTGCTTTGACCTCGCTGGCTCTCTCTCCCGCAACTGACTAATGCTACTCTGGAAATCGATCTGCTCATGAAATCAAACTGCTCAAGTGTCTTCTCTAAGTACCCATCGGCCTCTTCTTATAATCCTTTGTTAGGACTCCAAAGACTAAGATTAAATCTTAATCGATGGCTAGGATTAAATTGAAGTCGATTGAAGCATTTAAAAATTGTTTAATAATCTAATTGAGTCATTTCTAGGCGGAATTTCCAGAAACGATTTCTGGGTTTTGAAGATTTCATGCATTTTAGTCTCTCCACAAAATTTCAAGGCTAGAACACATTTGATGCTACAAAAACTAACAGGAATGAACATCATTCTAACTACAGAAATGAAAATACCATTCCTTAAATGTAGAGACTAATTATAATTGCATGAAAGGAACAAACTATACTAGTTGCAGAAAAAAACTTGATACTCTATTTGCACACTTAATCAAATCAATGTTCTACTCGCATGAGTCATTAATCTAATTACAACTTGCTTGAGAAGGAGGAATTCAATCTACAACACAACTATGGAATTCAAAAAAACTAAGTCTAATTGACTTGTTATTTTATGTTGCAGCTAAGGATGGATAGGGTTGGAGTGGTCTTGGAGTCTCCCTAATCATGAAATCAAAGGATG
>APFE030981724.1:0-13093 GCA_000404065.3 Pinus taeda
TTTTTTAATCTAGTTTGTTTTTAATTTAATGTAATTTTTTTAGTTTTTCTTAATGCTTTTTTAAAATTTCCTATTTTTACTTAATTTTATAGTATTTTTATTTTTATTTTTTTTCCAAATTTTTTATGGTTTACCACATTAAAAAAATGTTATTTTTTTGAAAATATGTTTTTCTTATTATTGACGTCTTTAAATTTTTTTTTATTTTTTGATTCTTATATTTTATAGGTTAATTTTGTTTGTTTGTTTTTTTTTTTTTTTTAGCATTTTTAATGATTGTTTTTTTTTTTTAATTTTATGTTTTCGTTAATTTTTTGAAATTTTAATGTTTTTCGGAGTCATAATAAAATCTTGTACACTATTATTTCAAAATGTTGAAAATTTACAAAAAAAAAAGGAGGTGTTATTCCAGCATCAACACTTTTCGTTTTGAGAATGTTTTTTGCACAATTTTTGCACATAAAAATTCAGTTTTACTAGCATTTTTTTAAAATGATGGAAATTAACCTTAAAAAAAAATCTATCGTTCCATTATTAGCACTTTTCATTTTCAGATTGTTTTTTGCACAATTTTTGCACAAAAAATTCATTCTCATTGCCATTTTTAAAACATGTTCAAAATTGACCTTAAAAAAAACCATCATTCTAGTATACACACTTTCGTTTTTAGCATTGTTTTTCATATTTCTTCAGGGTTTTTTGGGCAGAGTTCTCATTTTGAGTTTATAGTTCCCGTTTCAAAGTTTACATTGTTGAAGCACAACCAGGTTTTGACTGAAGTCATTCATATGTAATAGGTGCGCCCTTCCTTCTGTTGAATAGATGCGCAGGGATCCCTCTAGCAACTACATTGTGTGGAGATATAGTGTGAGTTCTACTTCCAGGGCTGACCTGCTCTCCTTTTTCAAGCTCACTTGCTTCACGCTCACATATCCCACACTCGCTTGAATGATACATGTTTGGACATGCAATTTCGACAGGCCTTGTTGTAGCTTACCTAGTGTTTGTCGGTATTGCTCGTCAAAGTGACCCCAAATATTGGTAGTTGCATCGCGGACCATATCCTTAATTTCATCTAGTTCCCCTTCTGTGAGGACCAAAGGCGTCGCACTCGTTGATTTATATGATTTTTTCTTCTTGCATAGCCCTGTCAAACTCCTTCTTTGCCTCTTCTTGACGATGAAGGCAGATTCTAAGCCTACACCCCCTTCCTCTTCTCCTTTTATCTCTTCCTCCACGTCTACGCACTCGATGTCTTACTCCTCGAGGTGACTGGTGGCCTGGGACGTAGTCTTTTCCTTTGTTACTTATTATTCTTTTGCAACAACTGCTTCTTTCTCCTTTGCAGCTACTTCTTTTTGTTATGCAACCTTTTCTCTTTCTGCAACCTTTTCTTTAGCGAAAGTTTTCTACACTTCCTTCTTCTTTTCTGTTATTGTCATTGTTGTTGTTTGTGCTACTTCACCTTCAACAAACTTACTCATTCCTGCGTCGAAATTAGAGGTGGTCAGCTCGTCACTTGGCCACTTACTAACAACCCCTATAATATCATCTTCGACAACTAAATATGACAACTTGTACCATATGCCCCGAGCATCTTTCTTCACACGAATGTGAAGAATATGGAAATATTCCTTGAATTCTGCGACATTGGCGTACTGCTCATGAAAACTTGGTGATAACCTTGGCCACTAGTTAATCACCATCCTTATCTCAGACTGAAATAGGACCCAAAATATCTTCATCTGCATCACTTGTGCGGGGCCTTTGGTAGCCCGTAGCAAAGCGAACTTTGTGGCCTCATGTAGGTAAAATTCCTGTTGAGGGAATTGTATTTCTTCAAGCATCCTCCATATAGCTAACGCGATAAATAACAACAACCACGCATAGTGGAACAACTTGTCGTCATCTTAGGCCTCTCGACAGTCCTCCATAAATTCATGACATAAGTATTAAGCCAAGTTATACTGGACTCCTTTGGCGCATTACATAGCCAAAGAGATGATTGATGTTAACACTTCATCAGTGCGACACTTCCTCATGATCATACCAACCAAGATTTGTGCAACAAACTGCACTGTGCCATCTAATACGGATTGAATGGAATACTCGCGTGACTTCTTAACCAGACCAAAATCACTCTTCATTTGGTCTACCAACATCTTCTCCTACGACTTTCCTATGAAAGCCTCCACAGGGTCCACTCCTTGGTATGGCAGCAATGTTATTCGGTGGCTCAGCATGTTAGTGATCGGGATGGGCCCTCCTAACCAGAGGCACCCATCTTGCACTAGTGTCAACAACTGGCGCACACAAACGGTATTAATGGTGGTACGACTGAAGCGTGACACCCACAACATATTTAGCAGCCCCATGCCCCCAACTCCAACCACCCATTTCATCGGCTCAATCTTCATGACGTCCGCCTCTTCATAGTAGACTTTCTTTAGGTACTTACTCGGTGCCAACCATGGAAACCTCTGGTGGTCCCCCACATCCCAATCTTCCATTTTCAAATTTGGTATATGGGCCAACAATGGGCCCTCAAACAACATCTTCTTTGGAAGAAAAGGTGTGGAGACCATAAATTTCATGGAATCTGGGTCTTTAGGCACTTTATCTGTAGATTTTCTTGGTGGAATATACATTAATAGACGAGTTATCGACTCAACCTCTTCTGCTTCAATTTCCTCTACTCCTCCATGCAGTTATTCCTCATCCAGGTCCAGGGGATTTGTGAGCTATTTGGACCTATCCATGTTTCCCTTCTAGCAGATTTCGGTCAGGTTTTTTTGCAGTGATTGTTGCACTAGTACTTGCTCAGACTTATTCTGCTTCTTATCTCCCACCATGGAAGCAATTGGCTTAGGCCTTGATGACCTAGGCATGGTAGTAGGAAACCCTATAGGTACAGGCTAGGTTGACTCTATCTTAGGTTTTGTTGCAGTCATTCTCTTGAGGATTATCACGTGATGCAAATCAAGGAAGTTTGTGAATTCCGACTGTGAAATAATGCTCTCCCATTCGTTATCATACATACAACACTGTTCTAGACAAAATTGAAAGTGAAACACCTTAAGGGAACTTCTCAGGAAGTAAAGTGTATGAATGTGGAGTGGGATGCCATATTTATAGCTCAATTTGAATTCAAATCTATCCATTCCCTCCAATTCCATGTCATTAATGCGATTTTGGTAACAAATTTCCAAAGATATGCATCTTAAATTCCCCCCGCCCACTCCTTTTAACGAAAAAATCACCATTCAATCAGCTATAGTGATTCCACCGGTCACTTTTTTTGGCCCGGCTGCGCGGGACCCACCATCCTAGCACGACTCTTTCATTGAAACTATCCTCCATGCCTTGCCTTGATATGTCACGCAACTTCATCACTTTGTCCAATCCTTCTTTTGGAATTGTAGTTTATAGTTTCGTGTTCCCTTTCAACTTCCTAGAACACTAAGACTATCCCACATCCATATAGTCATTGCATAGTGGTGGGATCACCCCTGTACGACTTTAATCGACTCCCATTGACTTTTCCCATAAATAATTCATCATTTAGCTTCACGAGATGATTTGCGCCTCAATCTGTAATCTCCTAATAATATACGGTCTCAACCAATGCATATGGAACTTCCTCAAAAACTTTATGAACTTACTGTCATACAATAGTACCAAATCATTGGTCTTAAAAGTGCACTGCTTGATATGGCAATCATGCCATGACTTTTCATGATCCTTTTGCACCTTTTGATGAAAACCCGATAAGAAGCGATCTTCCTCCAACTCAATGAGCTATGCGAGGAGTTCTTTTATGGTATCTTGATCAGCCATTTTAGTAACCGCAACAATCCACAAACTGGGCACTATGTATTCCATCGACATTACTGGTTTCTGCCCATAAACCAATCTAAATGGTGTTTGTGCAGTCAAATTCTTGCAGGTAGTTCTATACGCCCATAGAACAATGGGTATGTGCACATTCCAACCATTTTTCTTAGCATTGCAAATCTTTTTTAAAGCATTCTCCAAAACCTTGTTAAATGCTTCTACAATGCCATTCGCTTGAGGATGATATGGCACACTCTTCTAATGATACATCTGGAATTCTTCGAGAAAAGTGGAAATCGATTTATTTAATAAGCGTGAACCTCTATCACTCATCAAGATCTTAGGACAACCAAATCGAGATAGGATATATTCAAAGATAAAATTTGTAGTTGTAGATGTGCTATAATCCTTTACATGATGTGCTTCGACTCACTTGGTTAAATATTCGATTGCAGTAATGATATATCTGGCTCTATTCTTCTTTCCTAGTGGTTGAATTTGTCCCATGAAGTCAATTGCCTACTTATCAAACACCTATAACGACACTTGTTGATTCAGAGGCAATTCATCTCTTCACAATGGTCTCCCCGTTCTTTGATAGACATCACATGCCCTGCATTAAACCTTCACATCCTTATGTATAGTTGGCCACCATAGTCCTATGCCTGGGATCTTCTGTGTAGTTGCTCTGCTTGCATAATGTCCTCCTGCAACTCCTCCATGTGCTTCAACAAAGATACTTTGTCTTTCATACTCTAGGACATATCTCCGCAATATTTCATCATCTCCCATTTTATATAGATGTTCGATGATAACATATAAATTTGTAGCTCGAACCACCAACTATTTATTCTACTGTATCGAATACCTCTCAGGAGCTATTCTTGTAGACAAGAATTGGATTATGTCTACGAAATGGTCCTCAATAACGAGCACAACAAAGAGTTTTGCATCAAGCAATCCCTCCTCTAGATTTGTAGGTTTTTCACCATTCTCAATCCATGAAAGGTGATCTGGTCTAGCATCCAGTCACCTTGGCTTCACAATTACTTCAAAGTCGTATTCTTGAAAGGGAAGCAACCATCGATAGGTTCCCCCCCCCTCCCCCAACACATGATTGTTGACTAATTCAAAAAAAATTGTCTATGTACATCTTGAAGTGCACACCCAATAAGTAGTGCCTGCATTTCTGCAGTGCATGCACCATTGCTAGTCCTTTACACTTTGTGGTAGAATAATTCTTTTCCACCTTTGATAACTTTCTGCTTGAAAATGCTATAGGATGATCGATATCACCTTCACTTGGTTGGGTTAGCATAACACCTAGTGCTATGCAGGATGCATCTACATGTACATGGAACTCCTTCTTGCAGTTGGGAACACTAAAATGGGCCTAGTGGCCATTTTATCCTTCAAAAAATCCAAATTCTTCTAGAAGTCATCGTCCCAGCAAAATTTCACATCCTTTTTCATCATTCTTTCCATGGGTACAATGATTTTCACATATGCCTTGATAAATTTCTTGTAGTACCCTGTGTGGCTCAATGTCGCGTGTAGTTGTTTGACATTCGCCAGAGGTTCCAAATTAATGATTATTGCAATTTTGACAGGGTCTACCATTAACTCCTGCTTACAGAATACATGACCCAACATAATCCCATATGGTACGCAAAATATACATTTCTTCAAATTGAGGGAAATCTGATACCTTCAGCAAGTGTCCAACATGAGGCGCAAAATGGAAACATGTCTTTTTACTAACCCAGATACCATCCAATCATCGAAGTAAACCTCAAAACACTTGTGAATAAACTCCTTAAAGGTTGCGACTACCACCCTAGAGAATATTGTAGGGGCGTTCTTAAATTCGAAAGGCATAACTATATACTAAAAACATATCCATTCAGTAGTGAAGGTAGTCTTCTATCCTGTGCGATCTTGATTTGATGGTACCCTGAGAATCTACCGGTAAATGAATAAGCCTCCTGACCTCCAACATTTTCCAGTACTTCATCTGTGAATGGTGTAGGAAATGGATCATGGACACAAGCATCATTCAACTTTCTCAAGTCTACGAAGATCTGAATGTCATCCTACATTTTCTTCTCTTGAACCACCATGGGACTAACCCAGTATGATTATTTGAAAGGATCAATAATCCCAGTTGCAAGCATCTTCTCCAATTAAATGCACACTCTTTTCTTATACTTTGGATTCAATCAATAGGGGTGTTGCTTCATTGGCTTCACATATGGGTTCAGAGTGATCTTCCTGACACCCATATCCCCTACTATCCCTTTTAGATAAGAGAATTTAGTGGGAAACAAGTCCTGATACTCCAATAGTAACTTCACAACTTTTTTCATTTTATGTTCATCCCAATAGTCACCTATATTTGCAAAATTTGGTTGCGCTTTTGAGCCAATATTCACCTGTTTGGTCTTCAAAGGATGTGATATATCAGAAACTTCTGCCATGGGCCCTGTAAATTCATGTTGCCCTTCTAACTCAGGGATGTTGATGTTCCTAGGATCTTCTTCACCTTCCTTAGTGGTCACATTGTAGCATTCGAGAGCATGACACAACTGCATGCTCCAATCTGGTTGTACCCATGCAACAAGTTCTTTAGGCATTCTGAATATTGCAGCTTTGATCTCCTGTAATGCCTCATCAATGCATTCAAATTCATCTTCAAAGCTAAAGGTTATTTTTTTTTTCCTTTTGAACATCCCATTATGTGGTTCCATGTTGCAACTTCGCTTCTAGATACCAGTTCATTGGAATTATATCAAAAGTGAGGCAAAATATATGAACCCGTTTTGCCTGTGGTTCTTCTCCCCAAGATTTTGTCCATCGAGCCAGATGCTCATGTGGATCATCCTTCCTTGTGTATTTCTCTGTAATGTGGGTATTGGCATACCCAAATCTTAGCTTCATTAGCCGTTGGTGTTCCTTCGAGCCTACAAAGTTGTTCTTATGCATACCCCACCAT
Source organism: Pinus taeda (assembly GCA_000404065.3). Taxonomy (NCBI): domain Eukaryota; kingdom Viridiplantae; phylum Streptophyta; class Pinopsida; order Pinales; family Pinaceae; genus Pinus; species Pinus taeda. The sequence goes on from APFE030981724.1 coordinate 6,827, forward strand.
CTAGAGGGTGTAGCTATCAACGCGAGGTCTAACACCTAAAACTAATGTTCCATAAATAAATTGACATCTTCTAAACCATCAATAATGCCATAAGTTGTGTATCTCAATGGATATACATCAGAGATACTTTGTAAGCTTGTTGCATCATAGTGATGATACCTCGTGCAACTTATTTTTCCAGTGTTCAAGCTCCTCATCTGAATATGAATTACAGGAGCTATCCTTCTCCCACTTAATTTTCCCATCCACTGTAGAGTTGATCCAATATTCATCTCGCGCAGTTAGATTATTGATTTGGTCAATATCATTGTCCTCCACATAATCACGCACTAGTTCAGTATATCGCGCACTTTCAGCTGGATCAAATTGTACAATAACCCTTAGTTATTTCTTTTCAAATGTCATACTGTGATTTTTCAGGTTGATGATTGTGTTCATATCAAATGCCCTATCAATACCAAGAAGTGTTGGATATGGGTTACTGTCGTCGACTATTTAAATCACTTCAAAATTGACTATGGCACACACCCCTTTAATATCCACAATCACTCCATGTAGGGGCACCATAGGAATAATCTTCTACTTATTCACCATCCTCAGTGGGATTAGGGACCACTTTAGTGTTGGTATTCTCATTCTTTCCCAATTTTTCTTCAGTAGAACATTTGCATTAGACCCCAAATCAAGAATTACCTCGTCCATCTCATATCCCCAATCTGGGTAGTCAAACTCATTTTTTGACTGGTCCTTTTCTTACTTTTTCCCACCTTTTGTACCACGTGTTGTTCTAGTAGTGGCTTATTCTTGCCAGTACAGTTATCTATCAATTCTTGCAATCCTTCTACTACTTTTTTATCCCTTAGGAGTTTCATGCAGGTTTGTAAAAATAATGCTAATAAGGAGGAGTCAGCTTCTTCCGCAGAAATGGTATCTTCAGGATTTCCCATGCACGTATTCTGAGTCCTTGATGTAGAAGCTCTTGCATTTGTGAAGCTCCTTTTATTTCCATAAATGTTTCCTTTACCTTATTTATATCAAATCAAATTTCCTTATCAGAAACCTTGTGAACCCATACATTTTCCTTTGATTTCTTCCCTAGTAACTATGCCACTTCACGTGACAATATTAACACTAGGAAGCTATTTTCATGGTTCATATCTAATCATCTGGATGTTCTAGGTAGGTTGCTAAGTCTGAGTCTTATTTTCTTGCATTTTCATGATGAGCACATGGAAATATTCTATGACATGAGCAAACTGGTGACAATATTGACATAAGGGGTGAGTTGGATTTTGACAATCTCGCATAAAATGACATGGTTCTCCACAATTGTTATAGATGATCTGGCGACGACCTCTTCTTGCCCCTCCTCCTCATCCTCTTCCTCTTCCCTAAAACACTTTGTGTGTTGCAGTAGCGCCTTGATCATGAGGAAAAGCCTCCATATGTACTCTATATGTTTGTGTTTTTTCCATCATCAATTTGTGACTCTGATAATTGCATTCGTCATGACCCACAAATTTATAGGAATTACAAAACAACTTCTATGAAGTCTACATAAACTTCTGCAGTAAATGACAATTATCCTTCGTATGTTTCCCAGTAATCAGACAAATAGTGCACCACAATACTATACCCGTACTTGTCCCAACGGTATTCTTAGGCTTCAAAGGAACATGACCTTCTCCAACTAGGTAATTATGATAAATTGGACAATGATCCTTATATGACCTTGGTCCTTAAATTTCAAACACCATACTTCTGTGCGGATCTCATTCTAGACTTCTTTTCCCTTCTTGAGGCTCTACAAATCCATATGTAGGCTAGCCATCTGTGACTGAATCTGTTGCACTCCCAGATTCGTATCTTGAATGGGTGAGACTTCTAATTTCATAGCAATCTTAAATGCCTCTACCTGCATTCCAATCTTCTGCTATGATAGTGGAAATCACAAATGGAGAAATAGTGGAGCAATGTACCAGTCCTTGTGTTGATAATCTATAATTTGCATATTAGCCTACTAGAGAAGACATTTCAACCTCTGATCAAAGTCCAATGCAGACTCATTACCTTATGCTGGATCTCTTTGACCTCTGTCACTGAGTGGGCTTGCGACTTAGGCTTCTTGAATTCATTCTTGAGTGTTTTCTTCATTTTGTCCAACATTGTATTTGGATGAGCTGAACAATACTTAATACACCAGCTTAGTGCTCTATCTTGCATTGATGTAACCAAATACGCTTTCTTCAAGTCATCATCTATAATCTGTTGTGACTTCCACACAACATCAACTACAAACCAAAACTATTTAGGGTCTTTTGTCCCGAGACCCCTGAATATGGGCATCTTCATTGTGTTGGCCATGTTGAATAGTGGAGGTGGAGGTGGCAGTGTAGGTGTAGGTGTTTGAGGTGGAGGTGGAGTGGATGGATGTGGTATCCCCATGATACCCTGCTTTACCATTTGCAACACACCTAGAGGTGTCTTCAGAACAATACTTTCTTCGTCATTGTCAGGCACTCCCAACAAAGGACTACACTTTGCACCTGAATCTATATTTCCTCTAAATATTTTTCCACTTCACGTAGCCCCCGTCAGATATCTTATAAACATTAATTCAATGGCATAACCCTTTTCTTGCACAATAACATTTCAATCCAAGTTTTCAAGGAATTCAGATACTTACTTCTTGGTCCTTTGAAGAACTGTCGTTTAGCTTCGCTATAACTTATAGATGTATCGATCGTGCACTAAATGATGACTCTGCCCAAAATTCTATCAATCTAGTAATTGACAACCCTTGAGATCTTGTTTTCTAAAGCTTCCAGATGCCTTACCAAATCTGGAGTCCACACAATAGGGTTATCTAACTTCCACATACCTTGGATATCTATTAATTTAGAAATCTGCTAGTGTAATTCACATGGAAAAGAGAATAAGAAAATTTCGTGTTCATATGTATATAATGTTGGAAATAATATTGAGAGGGGGGGTGAATCAGTATTAGAAATTTAACAATTTTTCATTTCCATAAACAAAATTGATATACACTACTTTTTTTAATTAAAATTGTGTATATACGCAACTGTGTTTAGAGAAAACTGTGTATATCTTGCAGACTTCTAATTTAGTTAGCTGATCTTAATCTGTGTATCAAAACCATAAAATAGTAATCAAGTGTAGTAAACAGTACAAGCAATCACACACATGAACACAAGATATAAGGTGGAAACTCAATGTGGGTGAAAACCACCTGGTGCAATTCGTCTCTATCTTCTTTTAATAAGAAACTTCTTTTTACAATATTTTTGTACTGGTGTAGTCTTATACCAGTATGCAAGCTTCTACCTACAAAAGGCTACAACCTTCTCTTGTTCTCCAACTTCTCCTGGAAGGGAGCTACAACCCCCTTAGCTCTTGTACTAGCTAATGTACTAGTACGTAGGTTCTGACCTACAAAAGGCTACAACCTTCTCTTTTCTTTGAGGGACCACATTTCATAAATTTTTAGACTAGATCCATCAATAACATCAATCAAATATCTACATCAACCAATCTCCTTTGCAGCAACCAAAAACTGAATCAAACACTCACTTCTCTGAATGTCATAACCAGAATACAGTAATAGTAACCAAAAACCAATCTTGAACCCAGAACACTACAACAGTAAACAAAAGTAGCTAAAACATATTTTATGAGATGTACGCTACTTCAATATGTAGAAGCTACTTGCATACGCTGCTATATTAAGGCAAACCTGTGTATACATCATTTTGAATTACCAAACCAATGTGTATACACGCCTTTTCTATGCTAAACTTGCGTAAAGATCTATAAAAGATAATTTACCCTTTTCAATTATTCAAACATCAGTTATACCCAGATCATCAAATTTATAGATCAAGTCATGTGCCAAATATAATAGATCAAAATCACACAAACATACTTATCTTCAAACCTTGAGATATTGACCCATCAATAGAACTTATCCTTCTTCTATCACTCAGGTTCCTCCTCAATTCAAATCCAGCTATGCACCATAACCCAATGACCAGTATTCTAGATCTTGCTCTTCATAAGATATTCAATTCTTGAGTGCCTTTGCCTAATGATCTCCTTCCCCTTTTATATTCTTAGGCCTTACTCAATACCATGGTCCAAAACCCCTTAGAACCAACACTTGGGTCCAAATACCTGGGTTCAACACTTCAGACGAGATACCATGGTCCAAAACCATAGGTCCAAATACCAAGGACCAAAAACCATGGACCAAAAACAAGTACACACTTTTCCATCCATGAAAGTGCATGCATGTGCATACGTGCCTTTTGATCGCAGATCTCACGTGTATACGCATCTTGGTCAATGGGAACCTACGTATACCTTCTTTTCCTTTATTTTGAGAGCCTGTGAGCCTAAACTGTCATCTGAATGATTTGTCGAGTGAGTTTCTATCAAGGAAAATACTTGTGCCATAGTACCAAGCATGTTTCATAATGCCAACAATCTCCCTCTTTAGACTTGATGGCAACCCCAAGTCACTCTCCCCCTTTGTCATCAAAGGAAAAGGGTTATTCTCCCCCTTAGTACATGCTGAAATCTCTGCTCTGCTGTGTTGTCCAAGCTCCCCCTAAACTATAGGCAACGTCTGCAAAAATATGTTCTTCAAGAAGAACATGTCTCTATACATCATAAATGACCTTCCTATCACCAAAGTCTCATACATACATCCATCTCCCAACCAAGTGGGGATATACTAAAATTGACTCATCTACCCAACCAAGTGGGGATACATCAAAAGTTTATACATGATAACACAAGAACCTTACATCATCCATCCCAGGCATAGTGGGGAAAAAATAGGTCATTACATGACCTTGATAATAAAATATATATATGACATAGAGACAAAATATCTAAGACAAGACTATGATAATCATCAACAACTATTATCAGTAACAACTGTTGATCGCCATCTAGACCAGCAACCATGATCTCCCTCTGCACCTATTCCACCTGAATCTAAACAACTTTGAAATTGTACCAAGATCTTCTAGGGTAATGCCAACAATGATAATGCATTATATGATCCCCCTGAACTTGTGCCAGATGATCACTGATAGACCCATATCAAACTCTTTTCATCCTGAGTCTAGCCCACTGATTTCCTTCAAACCAACATATACACGACTGTATCCACAGAAACATGTGTATGTACGTAGATTCTCTTCATGAAACTCACATACACCCACTTTTCTCTAAAATAGATAAGTGTCAACAACAAGATGATGCATCAACTACTCCCAGCTTTTGTCTGAGGTATTCAAATGTCTCCCTGGGCAGTGGTTTGGTGAATATATCAACAACCTGTTCCTTGGAGAGAACATACTCCAATTTAATCTTTTGTTCAAGCACTTATTCCCGGAGAAAATGATATTTGATAGGTATGTGCTTGGTCTTTGAATGCATGACTGGATTATTTGAAATATTGATTGCACTTGTATTATCACATAAAATGGAGATGGGTGGAGTACAAGTGATTTGAATGTCTTGCAATGTTTTCATCATCCAAAGGAGTTGTCTGCAGCAAGATGTAGCAGCCACATATTCTGCTTTAGTTGTAGATAATGCAATTGAATTTTGTTTCTTACTGAACCAAGATATTAATCTGGAACCCATAAAGAATACACCACCACTAGTGCTTTTTCTGTTATCCACGCTTCCTGCCCAATCTGCATTTGTATATGCATGAAGTGTGAGATCTTTGTCTTTGGGATACCATAAGCCATAGTTTTGTGTTCCTTGAAGATATTTGAAAATCCTTTTAACTGCCTGAAGGTGTGCTTCCTTTGGATTTTCCTAAAATCTTCCAACTATTCCCATTGAATGCATGATGTCTGGACGAGTACCTGTTAGATAGAGCAGACTACCAATCATGGATCTATAGGTTGGTTGATGTAAGATTGTTGATTCATTATTTGCGCTGAGGCTGCAACCTGTTACCATAGGGGTACATATTGGTTTCAAATCTTCCATGCCATATTTCTTCAAGCTCTGCTTGAGGTACTTAGTTTGTGATAGAAAGATACCGCCTTTGTTTTGTTGTACTTGTAAACCAAGGAAATATGTGAGCTCACCAAGTAGGGACATTTCAAATTCTTTCTGCATCACCAAAGCAAAGTTTTGACTCATGGCTTCTTCATTGCAACCAAATATGATATCATTAACATACACAACAAGTATTAGCAATTTATCATTATCAATTTA
>APFE030981749.1:0-16529 GCA_000404065.3 Pinus taeda
AAACTTGTACACTTGTAATAAATTTTCATCTACTTTCTCTGTACCATTGTAAGGGATTTTTCCTCTCAGATGACCTAATTCCTGAGGGATTTTTGTATAGGGAACTTCTATATATTCCCCCTCGCATTTTGTTTAGAGGGGTTGGACGCTGGATGTAAGAAGGACCTCATTATCTCTTCTGATACTCTTATGGTGTAAAGGTTCAGACTGCTAATACAAATGGTGATGGGATTTCTCCAAATATTGTCTTTCATGATGGCTTGCTGGTGTATGGTTTGCGTTTACAGGATTCCGGTGTATCCCGTGGAACAATAAGTTTTCTATTTTCCCTCTGTTACATGTATGTTTGTCACTTTTCCGTTGTGTTTTTCACTGTTATTCATGTGCTCATAACTAAATGGCTAAGAAGAAGAATAGTTGCAGGATTTAATATCTGAAATACCCTGTGCTCAATCTTAGTCATTCTTTATGTTTTCTTCAGCTATAGTATTTAAAGACTGATTCTTAAGTGCCACCTTTAATACTATATCACCTCGTTTCTTTCACACCAGTCAGCTCAAGTAAAGAATTCTTAAATGTTTTTTTTGATTAGTTGTTCATTGTTTCACACTCAGTCTTTACACGTTGTTTTACAGTATACCTATAGGCCCTGCAAACACATCTGCATCTCAGTCAAGATATCAAGGGAACAGCACTCAAAGACCCCATTGCCCAATGGACTAGTTTTCCTGAACACAGAGCCTAAGAGATATCAAAAGCATCCTCCCCAACCAAACATTCCAACAGCCAAAAACACATATCTTACCTAGCCTAAAACCTTCACTGCAAGCAGTGACCATACCACATAGAGAGAGCCCTCTCTGACTGCAGCTGGGCTAGAAGTTGCAGCCCAAAGTTGGTTAGTGGTTACCCCGGCCGTATCCTCTTGGGAGTCAAAGAGGACAACCTGGGTGTTAACAGGTTCATTTTTTACTATCTAGCTTTGACGCCCTCAACCCCCTCGGCCCCTGCCTCTACCTAGGCGAGCCATCTCTGCGTTTTCAGACTCCCGAAAATGCCCCAACATTTGCGTTGCCCTGTTCCAATCTTCCCTTCTCCGTGTTCTATGCTTTCCTCCTGCTCTTGCCATCCTCATGTATCCCTTCCCACCTACCCCATGTCCCATCCGTCTGCCGCCACTGTTCTTGTTAACCTCTCCCCTCATAATCACGCCACTTCTCTCCATCGATGCTCCTGCATTCATGCAAGACGCTACCAGACCCTGCTGTTCAAACATGAGGACAATGGTTGGTCATCCTTTACCTCCTTCTTCTTGTTTGTCCTAATGCTCGTGCCCTCCCACTTTGTCGCCCCGATTGGGGGAAAATGGAAAACATATTTTTAATTATAATGTTATCAATCAATGATCTAGTTATCACATTCATTTATAAAGTAGGTTTTAAAATTATAAAAGATAAACTCAATATATTATAAGTACCAAGGGAGGGAAAAAAAATTGGGCTAAACTACGATGGAGATAGAAAGTGGCCAAGCTTACACAAATTGAAGCAGGGGTATTGAGGCATTGAAAATGGGGCAATATGGATCAGATGGACTTGTTTGCCTAGATGGGGCCATTAAGGCATATATACAAGTGCTCCTTCTATAGGCAACATTGTTTTTATTGGACATAATTATATTCCCATATGGGACTGAAATTTTTTGTGGCGTCTGATCATTTATTTTGGTCCAAACTACTAGATTAAAAGGACAAACCATGTGAAATATGCATATTTTATATTCTCTTTTTATTCTTGTGTATCCCAGTCCATAATTTGGTATCGATCAGTGGCTTCGTTTCATATGTATATTGTCCTCTTAATTGGTTTTCATGGTTTTTTTCCCTTTGGTTGTTGTGTGGTTTTTGTCGGGGGACATATATTTTCTTTGGGGTTATATTGGGGTTTAACTGAATTCTTCTCAATCATTCCTTCTAATACATGGGTGGTTTTTCTTGGTGGGGCATGATTTCCATCAATTTTTAGATGCCCTCTTGGTCTATTGCACTTGGGGTATTCACATGCAGATGGATGATGGTTTATGTTTATTGTATATATCAATAGATTTTAGTCTCTTGGGTGGTTTTGGTGTGACCGTGGTTTTAAAAATTTATGGTCCTGATTCTAGGTGGTTCAACATTCATTCCATCATCGATGCCACCTTTAGACTCTTTTAAGTCATCTTTGATGTGGTTGTACTCATTTGGTAAGATTTGGGAGGGATACTTAAGTCTTCCTTCTATTCAAGTGGTCACTTCTATCTCTCATATTTCAGATGTCCCATGTCACTAATTCAAATTTAAATTGTGTTAGTGGGATATGAAATATGAGGCTTATGTTTACTTTGTGATATATGGAATTGTGTACATGGTTCATATTTACATAGGTGGAAACTTGGATTTTAGTTGTATGACCTCAAATTTTGACATCAACAGTCATATTGGTGGTGGTGATATCTCCACAATCCCTTGTTGTCACCCTTTTGTTTATATATGCTTTTATTATTTGGTAAGATTATTTATGTATAATACCTATCTGGCGGATATTGCAATCTCTTGTTTTTTATCGATCATCCCATGTACACCCATCCAGTCTAACACAATAACAACTATTTAGTTTTTTTATGGTGGATGGTATGGCCATGTAGTGGAATGATTCTCCAAACTCAACATAATTGATGTGGGTCATTTTGGAAATTGAAACATAGTACATGCATGGTCGACATGGAAATTTGTTGTAGGGTTGCGATTTTTCACAATTTTTTAATGTTGGGGGAGAAGAGATGTTGTAGACAAAACATGATGTTTTAAAAGATGGAAATTAGAATGTTGGTCACAGTGTCTATGTTCCAGTAAGTCAGAGTTGAAAATACAAAGTTATCAAGGCATAAGAAGAGATAAAGGAACTAGTTTTTGGTAGTGGTATTTTTTGGGACCGAATTTCGGGCCTTCACCAGAGGGCTTTGGTTGGCCATTGGGAATATGCTACCATGGATGGTAGTAAAATTAAGGATTGGGTCTAATCCAAATGGGTGCCTATATTAAATTACAGGCCAAAGGTTTGTATACCTCTCAACAAATGTTTTTTTTCACTTTATTCAACATTAGGATGCCTCGAAGATTATGAACATTCCATTGGTTAGCAATAGAAGTTTCTTAAGTTTGCAACAGTGGTATGTGGGCTTTAACCCTCTATATGAGACCCCTCGGTGGAGGATGATATGGGTTAAGCTCATGTGTTTTCCTTTGAAATTATAGACTCAAAAGGCCATGGTTCTGATCAACAACTTGATTGGTAAATTTATCTTTCTGGATGATGCTTGTTTGGGTGGGTTTGATACGTGTATTTCCTGGATATTGTTGGAGATGAATTTCTCGGGGGGTCTTCTTGTAGAACTTGACCTTATTTAGGGAGAAATGTATTTTCAACAAAAGGTTGATTATTGGGGTATTCCTTTTCAATGCTTGTTGTGTCACGAGATGAGCCACTTACATGCTAAATTTCCTCGGTGCTTTGGGGGTCATGCTAAACCCCCATACTTAATGTCATGCATCCAAACAACAAACAAATATGTTCAACATTATTAGCATGAATTTTCTACCACTTCGGTCGATGTGGGGGTGGCTATATCCAATCTTGATTTACCATGTTCCTCCAGAGGTACTGATCATAATTATTTATCTTCTTTTCCAACTTTCATTGCCTTTGGTTGTGAATAAAAAAATATACATGATGTTTCCCCTGTGATATCCCCTGAGAAAATATATGTGGATCAATTTTCCCTTGTATAAATCCACTTATTAGGTCATATTTTGTGGGTATTTCCTCTATTTTCAAGACCTTTCCCTATAGGGAAAATTATCATTCCGCTCCAAACATTGTGGCTCCCATGGGTTTTGAGGGGGATTGTGAACATAATTTTCTTCTGGAGTCTGAAGCAATTTCTCAATGTCTTTGATCTCTTGAGATATGTTTTGGCACCTTCACTGGTTTACCCTCCCCAACAAACTCGATGTGTATCGACCTTGAGATTCTTTGACACAACCCTTCTTTGGATATAGTGTCACTAACTATCCATTCAAAGGGGGTCTCTCCAGACTATCTCCATTAGCCTGAACTCGAGGAAGAATATTACCATCTGTAAGAAGAGGCAAGGTAGAATTAAGGAGGCTCCTTCAAGGATTCAATTCTAGTGGACATACAATTTCTTTATTGGAACGTTTTTATCCACATGATGGATCCTCCCTTGAAAAATATGATTTGTAAGCCCTTAGAGAGATTATTCCCATTGACAGGTTTCCTCCATGAAGATAATGTCCTTAAATATATGGGGTTTTGGGAATGCCCCTAAATGGAATTACCTGAAGCATTTGGTTTCCAACCATAGACCATCGACCATTTTGATCTAGGAGATTATGGTTAATGGGAGAAAGGCCTAATCCTATTTCCTTAAACTGTGTCTGGGATGGAAAAGTGTGTCAACTGACGCTCTCAACCTCTCGAGGTGTCTAGTCATTATGTGGGATCCTCATATTGTTGACTTTCTTAAACTTTTGCTGGCATCTTATTAACTAGTTTCTCTAGGGCTTCAAAGACCATATTCCAAATCTTGAATGTTTATGCTCCTTATGATTCCAAAAGGGACTTCTAGAACATAATGGATGACTGTGGATTGTTGAATATTGGGACCTTAATTGTGGTTAAGAATTTAAATTTCATTGTCTCTGTAGAGGAGGTTTGGGGGTCTCGTAGTAAATTGGACCCAATGGGGACAGACATATTTCAAGGAGTTGATTGAGGAAAACAACATGGTGGATATACTCCTGATACCTATCCAAACTACTTTGAGGAATGGGAATTTTAGTCTGGAAGGTATTACAAAATGATTGAACATATTTTTGGCCCATGAAATTTGGTGGAGCATTTTGGCTTGATGCATTCATGGATCACCCCTGCAATGTTGTCTGATCATTCTCCAATCTTCTTACAATGCATGGGTGACCGTATATGAAAGGGACTCCCATTCAAATTTAATCATTCTTAGTTAAGCGATGGTGAATTTGTGCAACTAGTTAGAGAATCATAGACTAGTATGGAATTTCATATGAAAATTTCCAAGATGGAGATTGTTAAAGGCTTTAAAGAAAGTGGTTCGAATATGGGAAAGAGATAAAAAACATAGAAATAGGAAGGAACATTTTGAGATTGACCTGGCTTTGTTGTCAATATATGATCCATGGTATTTTGAATACTTCTCGATTGCACTACACCAAAAGGTGATGGTCCTGAAGGCTCGTAATAGATATATTCTGCGATTACAGGAAGAGGAATGGAGACTCAAGAGTTGCGTCATTTGGATTGCGTGTGGTGATAACAACACTAATTTTTTCCATAATTTTTCTTCTCAGCGTAGGAGTAAAAATACTATATGGGAACTAAAGGATGGTGTTGGAAGACATATTTACAAGCTATAGAACCTCCACATGAAGGTTATTCAATATTACAGGGGCCTATTTTGTTCTAAGGAATGGGTGGACATCGATAAACAACGGGAGATCATTTGGACTTACCCACAGATGTTCATTGATGATATTGATGAATATATTGGGTGATCGATCACTAGCGAAGAAGTGACTTTTGATCAAAAGTCATTTGCAATGGATAAATGCCTTAGGTCAGATGGGTGGACAATGGAAATATGTCTACACTTTATGGACATTATGGGATCTGATCTGCTTCAAATGGTTGAAGAATACAGGATGTTGCATAAAATATTTAGTGCTCTAAATTATACATTTATTGCACTCATTCCAAAGGTTTCCAAGGTGACTTCTTTCCAAGATTATCATCTTATTTCCTTGTGCAATATTGCTTATAAATTAGTGTCAAATATTATTACCATTCGATTGAAAGATAAGTTATCAAATTACATCACCCTTGAATAATTTGGTTTTCTAAAACATCGCCAGATATGGGATGTTGTGGCCATTGCTCAAGAATGCTTGTATTCCATACCAATAAAAAAGAAGGAGGCCTTATTATTAAAACTATATTCATATAGTGCATATGACTATGTGGATTGGAATTTTCTTTGAATGATTCTGCACAATAGTGGGCTCTTGGTGGGGGCTTGTTGACTGGATTATGGCATGTGCCACTTATGTTCATTATGTTGTCCTAGTTAATGAAGTGGATTGAAATTTCTTTAAGGCATTGCATGGCCTGCGACAAGGGTGCTCTTTAACCGCCCGCCCCCCCCCCCCCCCCCCCCACTTTTCCTTTTGGTGATTGATGAGTTAAGCAAGCAGATTCATGAAGCTAAAATTGGGGGTTCATTTGTGGGTGTAAATGTTACAAAAGAGTCTTTTGATACACATCTCATGTTCATGGATGATGTCCTACTCTTTGGGAAGGTATCCATGGTTGAGTAGTTGCACCTATATGAGAGTATCTCTCTTTTCAACGATGCTACTGGGCTATATATGAATAAGGAAAAATCGTTTCTCATTCAAGCATCCTTTGATCTAGACACTATCTCAGCGATTGCTGATATTTTTTCTGTTAAAGTGTATCAATTGGACAATGGTTTGAAATACCTTGGTTTCTATTTGAAACTAAATAGATATGGAATTCAATACTAGCACTAGCTGATCTATAAATTTGAAAAATTATCGACGACTTGGTCTCATAGATGGTTGTCACTTAGAGGCTAGTTGATTTTACCTCAATCAGTCTTGCAAAACATCTATCTTTATTGGATGCATCTATACATTCTGCCCAAAAATGTCATTAAAAATATCAACTCCATTATTTCAATGTTTATCTGGTCAGGGACAAAAGGGGTACGGAAGATTTGTCTTGTCTATTTGGAGGACATTTCTTTGCGGAAAGAGGAAGGTGGTTGGGGTTTAAATAGTTTGAATAATTTTGGGCTGGCTTTAGCGGTAAAGAGTCTATGGCATGCTTTATTTGGAACTAGGATATGGAAAAATATTATCAAAGAAAAATATCTAAAAAACAAAACACTTTAGGACTGGATCAAATATGGGGCGCAGACTCTTGTTTCTATCTCTTATATATGGAATAGCTTCATGAAGGTGAAACAATGGCTGATTGGTAATCTATGGTGGGTGATCGAATCAGGTGCTATGGTGGAAACTGGATTGGACCCTATTTGGGGATTTCATGGAAATCGTACACTATCATTATCCATCATTAGGTACATCCATAACCTGAGTATATATTTTCCTTAATATTTGACTTTGATTAATTCTATTGAATTAGATTTATTTGGGGAACTAGCGATGATTTGGGATAGATATGTGGTAAATTTATACCTATTGGGCATCACCTTGGTGGATAAGGTTGATAATTTCCTATGGGATGGAAAATCCACTCAAGGTTAGATCTTTATTGAGGATATTTATAGTTATATATCTCTTGTACATGAGGTTGTGGTGAAAAGACAATGGTTTCGAAAAATGTGGTCTTGGAAGATGCCCCTTAAACTCAAATGTTTCATTTGATTAGTTTGGAAAAATAAGATCCTAACTTGGGAAAATATCTACAGGAGAGGCTTCATCGGATATGGAAGATGCATTATGTGTAGGAAATAAAATAAAGATGACTTCCACTTATTTCTCAAGTGTCCATATGTTGTGGCCACTTGGATAGGTGTTTTACAAAGAATAAGCATCAAGGCACAATGGGATTTTAATATTATTGAAGCACATATACAGGTCTGGAAGGATTATTGATCTAGGTGGATATTGGTGGCCACCTGCCAAGTCCGCTTGGATCCCCACCATTGTTTCTTTCAGCTTTTCAGTTTCCTTAATTATCACACAATTTAATATGTTTAGCAGTTTTTCGGGTCCTGAACTTTCAGAGCCGTTTTGAGGCCCTAAACGACGTTTTTTGGGAAAACTAGGAGCAACATGGGTCCATGGATCAATGTTGCTCTTCACGAAGTTTTAATTCTAGGATAGATCTTTCTAATGAGATATTGTGCATGTCAAACGAAGATCGTATGCCAAAGTTACAACCCCGGGAAGTTGATGTACCAATTTACCCAAACGAGGCCCACAATTTGGCGTTTCATTTCTAGGGTTATGTTTTTGGATGTTTATGGTTTTCCATTGTTTCTCAACAATAAATAGGCCTTCGAGCCTCATTGTAACACAGTTAAGAGGCATTAGCCACCACATCTCTTCTCAGAGATAAGCTACCATCGCCCTAGCTAGTTTATTTCCATTTCTGTTTGTAAGAATATTTTAGTAATGAAGTGAAGTATTATTTCTGCTGCATCTCTATATGTATGGTTATATCTGTAATTTGTTGCATTCCTGTTCAAATCTGGATCAATGGTATCAGAGCGGTCTGCTCTTTCTCAACCTCGCAAATCCCAATAGTCTCCCATGGTAGATGAAATAAAGACAAGGGTGCAGGAGATCCTATCAAAATCTTGCTCGAAGAGGCCCTCAAGCGACAAAGGAACGCAATGATGCACAACTTTGCCCAAATCCTTCAGCGGCTACCCAAGGGCGACACATCTACTTCCATCAGCTACTTTGGAAGCGCCACACCCTTTAAGGTACAAGTTAACTTTGACATTCCCATATTTGAGGGTCAAATAGATGAAGACGTCGTAGATAAATGGTTAAATATGCTAGAAGGGTATTTTTCTATTCATGATTTTCCGCTCGGGAAAAGATTACTTTCGCTCTTCTCAAAGTCGCCCCCCACGTCAAGAACTGGTGGGAAACCTACTGTGAGAAGAAGGATGAAAGTACGACCTCACTATTTTCAACCGCACCCACTTGGAATTCATTCCGGACTGCCATTAAGGAGCGGTACTACCTTGTCGGAAGTTATAAGGATCAATACATAAAGTGGACCACGCTGTAGCAGGGAAGGGACCAAGATGTGCTAGAGTTTACCAATATTTTCCATACCCTTCGCACAAAGTTGGGTATCAAGGATTTAGAGGAGCATTTGGTACTCAAATACCGCAGCTGCCTGCACAGGTACATCCAGGAAGAAATAGAATTCCTGAACATCTCCTTGCTCGGCACGACATACTAATATGCCGTCAAGATCGAGAAAATTTTTAAATAGAAGAAGCGAGACTTTGGATTTGTGAATCCGAAGCAAGGGAAAGTTGCCCCCAAACTGCAGAACAAAGGACAAAGTCTACGCGAGGTGGCCCAAGACAACCTGCCAAAGTTGCAAGAAAAGAACAACGCTGCGAAGCCGAAAAAGGACACGGGAAACTGGTGTGAGTTCCATAAGAGCTCCACTCACAACACAAGTGAGTGTCAGGCCAAGCAGTCACTGGTGGCTGAGCTAAAGGTTTCAGAATCAGATGCATGTTCTGACTCTGAGTCAGAACCCAACAAGGGGAATGACAAAGGGAAGTAGAATATTGATGTGGAGCCCAACGCCACCGTTGCCACCATGAAGATCCAAAAGGAGGAACCCAAAGATCCAAAGGAGGAGGAGCGTCTCTTCCACTCCCAGATGTGGGTAAAGGGCTCCCCACTGCAGTTCATTGTCGACAACGGGAGCCAAAAGAACCTCATTTCAGCAGAGGTTGTGAAGTGGCTAGGCTTACCGAACACAGCACATCCACAACCGTACATCATCGGGTGGCTTCACCAAGGATGGGATCTTCGTGTGAGCCAGTAGTGTCGCCTTCCATATAACATCAAGCCCTTCACGGATGAGGTATTGTGTAACGTTGCTCCCTTTGTTGTTTGTCATGTATTATTAGGACAACCACACTTGTGGAAGTGACATGTTGTGTATGAATCAAGGCCCTGTGTTGTTATTGTTACTTTGGTAAATAAGTTGTACAATATACTGGAGGTAGCACTGCCTACCACCATCTCTTTAGTTACTGCAAAACAATGCAGTAAGCTCATTTCAAAAACGGGGAATTTTTTTTTCTTGATGATATGCCCTCAAGGAAAGAAGAAGACGGTGGCCACGACCTCTAGACAAGGCCCCTCCACATGACAACTACAGATGGACAAGGTCGTGGAGGAGTACGAGGACATCTTCACCTCCTCTGTAGGGGTTCCTCTGCACTGTCAGGTCAAGCACTCCATCGATCTGACCCCAGGTGCACCATTTCCCAATGGACCAATTTATCGGCGCTCCATTTTGGAGAACATTGAAATCAAGTGGCAAATCTAGGAGCTGCTGCAGAAAGGTCACATCCATCCGAGTTCATCACCATGTGGGAGCCCGATTGTGTTGGTACAAAAGAAGGATGGGAATTGGAGACTCTGTATTAACTATCGGGCGCTGAACAAGATCAATGTCCGTAATAGGTACCCGATCCCATGGATTGATGACCTCCTGGACCAACTGAAGGGGCCAAAATATTTCAACAAGATCGATTTGCAGTTAGTATATCACCAGGTGCCAATCGAACCCTCCTATGTGTGGAAGACTACCTTCAAAGCCAAGGAGGGCCTTTTTGAATGGTTGGTTATACCTTTTGGATTGGCGAATGCTCCTGCAACCTTCATGATGCTAATGGATGACATATTGCGGCCATTCACTAACTCATTTGTAGTGGTATACTTAGATGACATCCTAATATTTAGCTAGATTTGGGAAGAGCACCTCCACCACATCCGACAAGTTCTCCAAACACTGCAGCAACACAAGTTATGTGCCAATTTGGTGAAATTGACTTTTGGCATGACCCAAGTTTAGTATCTGGGATACATTACTGATGAACGAGGGGTGCATGTGGATCCAGCCAAGATCCAATTCATTCGGAAATGGCCATCTCCAACCACTCTGACAGAGCCTCGCAACTTTCTAGGCCTTGCCAACTTCTACTGCAGGTTCGTGTTGGGATTTTCTCATATCACTTGGCCCTTGAGTCAAGTCACCAAGGGAGGAGCGAAAGAAAAATTCTTTTGGTCTGAATCTCAATAGAAGGCATTCATAGAGTTGAAAGATCGCCTTTGCTCGGCATCAATGTTCACATTACTAGATTTGCAACAACCGTTTGAGGTTGAGACAGATGCCTCTAACTATGCTATTGGGGCAATCCTTACTCAACACGGGCACCCAATGGCATATCATAGTGAGACACTTTTAGACACAGTCCAGAAGTATCCCACTTATGACAAAGAGATGTATTCCATTGTGCAGGCCTGCCGATAATGGAAGCATTACATTTTGGGGAAGGAAATGGTCATCCACATAGACCATCGACCCTTGCAGTTCATTTAGACCCAAGGGAAATTGTAGAATGATCACCATCAGAAGTGGTCCACATACCTGCAATAGTTCCATTTGAATATCAAGTATAATAAGGGTAGCATCAATAATGTTGTAGATTGCCTCAGTTTACCACCGATCATGGCGTTAACCACTGTGCTCAACTCTTGTGGGCACGAGATTTCTGATTGGCCACTTCTCTACAAAAGCGACCCAGAATTTGGCCACACATACCAGACACTCTTGGAAGGTCAGTATGTTCTAGATTTCACCTCTGGGATGCCCTATTATGCCACCTGGGTCACCTTTGTGTTCCTTCAAGCGAGCATGCCAAGATGATTTGGGAAGCACACTACAATCGGACTACTAGGCATTTCGGGGTCAAGAAAATGGTGGCAGTACTGTAGAAGTATTTCTATTGGCCGAATCTTCAACAAGATGTCGGGAAGTACATCAGATCATGCACTACCTGCGCCATTGCCAAACTGACCATTAAGAAGCAAGGCCTCTATACCCCGCTGCCTACCCCTAGTCGACCTTGGGAATCCATCTCCATGGATTACATGTCAAGCCTTCCTTCTACTAAGCATGGAAACGACTGTGTTTTTGTGGTCGTCGATAGGTTCTCGAAGATGGCCATTATGGCGGCCTGCAAGAAGAATATCACACCAGAAGCCACTTCCATAGTTTATCATCTCATATCAGGACAAGAGGGTCCTCAGTACATTTTGGTCCAGTTTGTGGTCAATACTAGACACCAAACTCACTAAGTCCACAACCTTCCATCCTCAAACTGATGGCCAAATAGGGGTTGTCAACAGGATGATCCTACACATTCTGCACATGTACAACTCAAAGCATCCACACACATGGGATGACAGCCTCCCCTATGTTCAACATAACTACAACCAAGCTCTCCACAGCTCAACTGGCCACAACCCTTTTCAGGTGGGCTTGGGATTCCAGCCACTATGTCTCATTGATGTGGCCATGCCATTTGCAGCTACTCATGCAAATTCGGCTCATGTCCAGTCTGAAATAGATAAGGAAAAAAAATTCATTGAGCACATCCAACATATTCACCAACAGGTCCACGACATTCTAGAGAAATCAAATTCCAAGTACAAGCAGCGACAAGATCAATATCGGGTGCCACACAAGTTTCAGTTGGGCGACAAAGTCTGGTTGCATTTGCAAAAGGAACGCATTATGGAGCCTATCAGAAACTCAGACCACTCTGATATGGTCCTTACACCATTACCAAGGCGGTGGGAGACAATGCATTTGAGCTCAGCATTCCCCCATTCCTTAGCCTGCACCCAGTGTTTAATGTGGACCACCTTCGACTATACTTCCCACCATTACTAGACACATCTGACATTGCAGAACAACTCACACCTTCATAGTTAAATCTAGATTGCATGGAACAAGCTGCAACTAATCGGATCATGGACACACAAATCAAGCACACTTTCTAGCATAATATCCAACTGAATTGAGTTGTTAAAGCAGGCCAACTCTTTCACTAGGGAAAGTGGCTCACCAAGGACCAAGTTCAGCAGAAGTTTCCTCATCTCATGGAGGAACTCAACGCAATGGGGACCATTTCTTCCTAAGGGGGGAGGAATGATCTAGGTGGATATTGGTGGCCACCCACCAAGTCCACTTGGACCTCCTATTTTTAGCAGTTTTTGGGGTCCAGAACTTCCGGAGCTGTTTTGAGGCCCTAAACGGCATTTTTTGGGAAAACGGGAAGCAACATGGGTCCATGGACTGATGTTGCTCTTCTCAAAGTTGTAGTTTTCGGATAGAACTTTCTAATGAGATATTGTGCACGTCAAATGGAGATTGTATGCCAAAGTTACGACCCTAGGAAGTTCATGTACCAATTTACCCAAACGAGGCCCACAATTTGGCATTTCATCTTACAGGGTTAGGTTTTTGGATGTTTAGGGTTTTCCATTGTTTCTCAACAATAAATAGGCCTTCGAGCCTCATTGTTACACAGTTCAGAGGCATGTAGCCGCCACATCTCTTCTCAAAGATAAGCTACCATCGCCCTAGCTAGTTTATTTCCATTTCTGTTTGTAAGCATATTTCAATATTTTACAGTAATCAAATGAAGTATTATTTATGTTGCATCTCTATATGTATGGTTATATCTGTAATTTGTTTGTTCCTGTTTAAATTCAGATCAATTATAAGGATATTAAGCAACTTACTTTCTTTATTTTCTTGGGCATTTAAGAAGCATTTAAATGCTTCATTTTTTAAGACACTCCATTTGACATTATCAGGAATTGCACCAGTGTATGTGTATTTTTCAATGAATCAAGACAGGGGTCACAATTTCTTTTGCAGAAATGCATACAACCTATAAATTACTTAAGCAGATGTCCCTTCGGTTTCTTTGATAGGGCTACACATTTATATAGATGTGGCAGTGGGGCATACATTGTAATAAATATATATCTATATTTTTATTTTAGTTGGAATAATGGCACTGGTAGAAACACCTGGGCTTAGATCATAGATCTATGGGGCATCCCTTCTTGCACTAGATGGCTAACCTTTGAGACTCTGGATGTATTCGGGGGTTCCAAAGTTGTTATTGATTGGGTAAATGTTATGTCCTAATTTGAACCTCCATTGCTTATCAATTAGATGCATCAAATTTAGAGATTAAAGAAGATTTTCAATTCAGTGAATTTTTGCCATATATAAGAGAAAAAAACCATATTGCTAATGCACTGTCAAAATAGGGTCACAAATATTATTACTCTGCTTATAGTATAGGTAGAATTCAAAGGACAGGAAATATACCTTTTACATGAGTTTACTTGGTTTTTTTTTTTAATAATTGAGGATATGTTTGCTCTCATTTTTGATATATGCATATTATCAGTGGTCTAATAGTGGTAATAATGTGGGAACATTTTGTAGAAGTCTACTTTGGGACATATATTCGAAATCTGGAATGATGTATTTTTTTTTACTTTTTGAAAACAGACATGGAACTGTCTATTTTTATGCACAGACATGGAACTGTCTATTTTTTATTCTTAAAGATCAGTCATATGTAACTAGTTTTGTTTTATTAATACACAAGCCTGTGTTTTTTCTTTCTTGAAAAAAAAGGTTCTAGGGGGGGCTAGGTATGGGGTTTGTAGGGATTGGAGCTATAAAAAGAGGTATTTTTCAGCGTAAATCACAAGATATTTCATTTGTCGGCGTGTTTCGAACCAACAAGCGTGGTTCATTGTCAGGACAAGTTGCCCTGACGATGAACCACACTTGTTGGTTTGAAACGCATCGACAAATGAAATATCTTGTGATTTAAGCTGAAAAATCTCAAACCTAATATGGATCACATAAGCCTCAATTCAACAAGAGGTATTTTGTAAAAAATGTATCTCTAATAAAAATAGGGTTTTCTTAACTAGAAATATGTGTTGAGATGGAGGTTCAATACAAGGATTTTAGAAATTATTCATCAATATCTAGTGAAATTAGAGATATTCTCTAATATCCGATGACCACATATACTATGTCATAGGGCCACTAAGTAGGAACCCTATAACAATAACTAACAAGCTATACTATAGGAAAAGCATATTTGTCATAAAACTAGAAGGGTAGGAACCCCATAACAATAATTAACAAGCTATACTATAGGAAAAACATATTTGTCATAAAACTAGAAGGGAAGACACAAACCAAAAAGAAAGAGCTTTCCACGTGAAAATATGAAAATATATATAAATAAAGATTTACAAACCTTACATAAATGTTAACAAAAAAAAGTAACCCAACACTATACCAAAAAATGTGTCTTCCTCATTAAAAATCCCATATCTTTAAAAAAAAATATTATGATATATTATTAAATTTTAATTCAGTTAAGACATTTTATCTTAGTACCTCATTATTTAGGTATATAAAAAGAGAAACGAGTGTCCTAACATATTTTATGCTTTTATAAAAGCATGTAGTATTAATTTTCTTCTATAACTTAGTAACTGCTTTTATGGTATAGTGAATCTCTTACTTTTCTTCAATCTAAAATGTTAAGACAAGGTTCTTCCCAACAGACTTTTAGTCAAACTTAATGTCCTTTATGTATATTTCTTCATATTTTTTTAATCTCTTATTTATCCAAGGTCTTAATACACCTATATCTATGTTTTTGGAATTTGAAATTTCCATGTGCAACAAAGAAAAAGATAAATAATTAAAAGTAAAGTCAACTATGCAGTTAAGCCTTTGACTTATAGAAAGTAAAGTGGATCAAAATTAGTGAGTATCACTAGCTTTAATTATTGTAATTTCCAATGTTTTTGGAATTTGAAGTTTCCCCATCGAAGAAAGAAAAAAATAAATAAGAGTAAAATCAACTATGCAATTAACCCTTATAAAACGTGAAATGGATCAAAGTTGGGTGAGTATCACTAGACCTAGTTATTGTAAATTCCCAGTACAAACAATTAGTTGCTTTCAAAATTCACAACTTCAAAGTTGCAGTTCATGTGACCATGGAGAACAATTAGGTGCTTTCAAACTTCACAACTTCAAAGTTGCAGTTGATGTGACCATGGAGATCGTGGTGGTTTAGGGTAGGTAATGTTTACCTTATGGAATTTGGGCAAGAGTTATTCAATTTATTACACGACCGTTAATGTTTAGAGATGGTATATATTGGTTTTTGGTTAATATATTTGTTTAAATTTAAAGGTGAACATATATCAACTTTACTTAAATTTAATGATAAACATATAAACCACTGGGTAATGAACTAGATAAATCATGTCGTGGAGTTTGTACCGGTAATATGGGAGTTGTTTTTAGTGTGATTTTTTACACTTTCCAACGCTGGTGGAAAAATTTGAGGTGCAATCTTGATTTGTGTTATTTAAACTAGTTTTTTCACTGTATATATGGATTCAGCACTGTGAAAAACCCTAGAGTCACTTTGACTGCATAAGATTACCCATCAAACTTGTGATTTCAATAAATTCCTGCCAAATTTTAGAGAAATTAAACCAAAAAACCCCATAAAAACTTCCAAAAAATCACACTAAAAATAATTCATATATAAAGCGCTACAACAATCACCCAACCAAAATCAGAGTCTGGAGAGGGGCTAAAAATGAAACGGCAGGCACGAACAGCAGGTGAAAAAGTAAACATTTGCGTCAATAAATCCGACAGCATCACACACGTCACTTTCATCATAATGGACGAGGCAGCCAT
>APFE030981756.1:0-10040 GCA_000404065.3 Pinus taeda
AGAAAGCTGGAGAATACGCTGTCACAGGACGCCGAACATTTAGACGTCTTATGGAAAGACCCTAACAGCAACCCGACGAAAAATCTCACAAAATTGTCTCAGATTGCAGGAGCATATGCTTCTGCGACTATCGACAAGGCGTCTGAAGTTCAGCAACTATTGAGGGAGCAAGAAAACCATATACAGCTACAGCAACAACAGCTGCAACAGGCCAATGCCAGCAATTAAGCGTCCAAACAACTCGAGAAACTACAAGAAGATTTTCGGCAAATGCAGATAAGCTATCAGAAAAGCCTGGATGAAAAAGGAAAGGAATTGCAAGCTTTACAAGAAATACACAAGGATGAGCCCAAGATTTCTGAATTCATTTCAGAGTCTACTAGCTTAAATGAGCAACTTCTGCAGCAACAGGAAGAGTTGGGACGAAAAATATCATAGTGGAGTCACTATTGTGAGCTGAGCGACAAACTCACCAATCAAGTGACAGACCTGCGAAGTGACTACGACCAGGTTGACAGACGAGTGACAGAGTATATAGCTTGGCAGAATGGAGAGGAAGGGAAGAGAGAAAATGCACCCAGAATAAATGAAAGCCATAAAGAATTGCTCTTTAACAAATGGGACGATCAAATCAAGCAGGCAGAATAGGCGGCAGAGGCAGCGGCGACACAGGCAAGTGTTCTTATCGACTATGTAAATGAAAATTTACACAAAGCCAACTTAATCACAGAAACCACCCCGGGATACCTACCAAACAAGTCACGAATAGAGGCAGAATGGAAAGAGAGAGCGCAGGAAAAGGGAAAAGAGATGCAAGCTTTGAACATGTTGAATTGGGAGTGCTATTGGGCATACTTAGTCAAGCCACATAGTCAATGGATGTTAGATATCATTTTGGGATTCAACTGCGTTAAGTAAGTCATTCACGTATGACCATTTCCATGAGAGGTAGTCGTAACTGACTAATTTCTCATGATTTTTGAACAGTTCACTTCGCACTCATTGCATCGGGTGATGCTCACAGGGGTGAAGAAGTGGGATTGAAACTAGTGAAAAGTGGAGAACGAATGACATAGCATCAATCATCACTTCCGGGGCTTGCACTCAGTAACCACGACTTCCCAGGAGGTCACCCATCCCAGAACTCCTCTGGCTCAAGCACGCTTAACTGTGGAGTTTTTCCCCACAATCAAGCCCACTTAACTTGCTACCCCATTTGCAAAACCTTAGCAAGTATTGTGCCTCATGAACCATTGAAGTAGAGATCCCTTGACTCTTTTTGAATTTAAGTATGGGAGATTACGTAGTGCATTATATTAAATATCATTTTGGGATTCAACTGCGTTAAGTAAGTCATTCATGTAAGACCATTTCCATGAGAGGTAGTCGTAACTGACTAATTTCTCATGATTTATGAATAGTTCACTTATCACTCATTGCATCGGGTGATGCTCACAGGGGTGAAGAAGTGGGATTGAAACTAGTGAAAAGTGGAGAACGAATCACATAGCATCAATCATCACTTTCGGGGCTTGCACCCGGTAACCAGGACTTCCCAGGAGGTCACCCATCCCAGAACTCCTCTGGCTCAAGCGTGCTTAACTGTGGAGTTTTTTCCCACAATCAAGCCCACTTAGCTTGCTACCCCATTTGCAAAACCTTAGCAAGTATTGTGCCTCATGACTTTGAAATGCATCACAAACTCAGCAGAGAAGGTAGTGCCAGCTCTCATGGATTCTGTTTTCGCAGCCCAGCTCAACACAAAAGTTGGCCAACCGACTCTTCCCAAATCCATGCTGAACACTTGCAGTTTCAAAGACCAGATCCAGAAATAACTTATTTTTATTATTTTGTTGTTTCTTTTTGTTTAGATTAGAAAAAGGACGGTCATTTGAGAACCGTATCCTACAATTTTGTAAAAGCACTATTATTAGATTTAGGAAGTAGTATTTTAACCCTTATCATGCATTTAGAGGAGGGTCCAGAGATTTGTCAAAAACTTATCCTCAGAACATCCACTTCTGCACCCTGAGAGGAGGTTTTGATGAATGGATGGATCGAAATTTATTGTTACTTGCATTTTGATATCTTCTACTGATGTTGCACTTCTGTACTCTTGGTAGATTTTATAACAAGTAGAAATAGATTGTTTTTCTTGAAGCTTATGGGTAGAACTAGTCATAAATGGTACTTTTATCTCTTGGCAATGTCTGCTTATACTCTTTAAGTAATTTACAGTTTCAGTTGTTTATATGTTACTGCATGAATATATGGGTTATCATTTGGCACTTTTGTATGGTGGAGTCATATTGTTTACCTGTGACATATGAATGACTTATTATGTGATATGTTGTTAACAACTGTTTGGCCTAACTTCTTATGCAAAGTATTTTATCTCAAATGGTTTATTTTCTTATGATAGCTGAATGATCTTTATTACCACTTATTATTCGAAATCTTTTTAGATCGCATTTGGAAGATATACAATCCCGGGTTAGAATATATTTGATTTGTTGTTTCTCATTAGATACAATAGCATAGAGTAAAGTTAAATAATCTGATTTATATTAGCTTTAAAATACTCTCAGATCAGCATATTTCAACTCTATACACACACACACACCCAACATCGGGAAACTGGTCCCGTTATCCCCAGTCGGACCTGCTATACCAAACAGATTAGGAGCTGCTAACCAAGGTCCGGAGCGGGTGGGTATCCCCCTTGTTGTCGACCCGATTTTCGGGGCTTCAACATAATTGGCGCTAGAAGGAGGGCCTGAACATAGTGTCTGTTGGAATGATTTTCAAATCGTAACATTTGAATCTGGATGGCCGCTCACAGACTTCCCATTTGGAGCTGCATCCATGTTCCTACCTCTTTCAACACTCCACCTGAAGTGGTAAGACTTTTGTCTCAGGTAAAATTCAATGGTAAGGATAACTCTTCTGCTTTTAAACATGCCCTTCAATTTATTCAAAGAATTTCAAGTTATGATATTCCAAGAATTGATGAAGGCGTTCTATGCAGGATTTTTACTCCTACACTCATGGTGGAAGCTAGAAAATGGTGCAGAAACCTCCCAGTTGCATCGATCCACAGTTGGGATCAATTCGCCAAGATTTTTATTCTTTAATTTGATTGTTATGACTATGACCAGGTATACGATGAAATTGATCATCTCAGAGAAAATGATGAATCTATTAGGGAATTTAATATGCGATTTCATTTTGATTGTCTAAAATACGATACAGAAAGTGAACTCATAGATGAAGAATCTTTAGATTATGCTGAACCTTCCCTGCCTCCTATATCTGATCAAGCAGAAATTAGTCCAAGTTTTGTCTCTTTTCTTTCTAATATGAACGAGAATTCCAATTTGAATATGCAAATTGCTCATAATGAAAAAAGCCCTCAAAGCCTAGGAGTTATCCATACTCTAATACAAGAAGACAAAAGAGAAGACGATGGAGGGAAACCTGCCTTGGAACTAGGAGATGACTTTGATACGAGATCAGATGATCTCATTGCAAGTCAACAAATCCAGACTCCAAGGTCAGAACAACAAACTATTTTTCTTTCAGGAAGTATCAGCACACAAAGGTATGATCTGAAACCCGATGTCTATATTGAATCTGATGAACGAATATGTTTCCATGATGATAATCTTGAATGCGTTGCTTCGGAATCACACTTCTCTCTTTACCCTGATGTTTTTAATGATGATAACTTTTCCCCTCTTAACAGTAAAGATATTTCAAAAAACATAGAGGATAAGTCAAATAAGTCATAGTTAGATTTTAAAGATAAAGAGATAGCTATAGAACATCCCTCGATTGTTTCCAAGCAAGGAACACTTGAATTTCCTTGTCTAAAATTATATAACCGAAAGGAAAAATCTAGGGAAATTGGTAAAATTAGTTATGATGGTTATTTTGCCAATGATGATGTTATCGAATTACTTCAAGTAACTCATGAAAGCTCAAAAAATGAGGGATACTATAATTCTGAAAACATATAATTTAATCCCCATTTTGAGGCCAAAGATCATTCACCTGATTTTGCTGACCAAGACAATCTCCCTATCTATGATTCATACCTTGAAGAGACCCCCATGCCTATTCATAATCATTATCTATCTTCTGTTTCACATGACCTAGCTAGTTCCTGTGAACAACAAAATTTTACAAGCTTATCCCAGTTGTGCGGTAACTTTATTTGTACAATTTTTTTTTATTATTTTTCCCACTTGCACTCATCTTGTATAAAATCGGATTGCATTTTAAATTTTCAGTTTTTTGATAGATTATTCTGGTATAACCAACACCTTATCAAAGAGCATCCAAAAAATGAGCTACCATTGTAGAAAGCTAAGCTATGTCGAGGAAGTATAGAACTTCCTCCATTACAGGATCATCAAGATATAACAAAAATTCATCCTTATTTTTATGATCCAATAGATACCCAGTTGGGAGGAAGATTTTGCGGGAAAGAAATTTCGGACACAATTCCAACTGGAGTTATGCATTCCTATTCTGCATCCAATGCTAACATCGCAAGGAAAATTCCGTTCTTAACACCAACGTTGGAAAGCTGCATACGTATAGGAGTAAAAATGAGAAAGTGGCTCCATTGGAAATATCATTTCACCTAGTCAAATTTTTGTATAAAATTAGAGTAGGATTAGGAGTAGTTTAGTTAAGTAGTTAGGTTTATTTTTGAGTAGTTGATAGTCAAAATGAGAAAATAAGATCATCCCTATTGTCTACGCAGCCCTAGGGAATGTCTACTTCTCACTTCGTTAAGTTTTTCCCATGAATAAAGTTTTCTTTGGTTAACAACATTCGACGTTTACGAAAGACACCTTTTTCTCTGTCAAGATTTTGAACTTCTGCTTCTATGAATGACAAATATTTTTCTTTGAAACTTGATCTTTATTATCAATAGAACTTTAATCGAGATATGATATTAGTTTCAACTACAAAAAACTGAGGAAAGTAATCTCAGCAAAGCAATTGTTTTACGTCTGTACAATGAAAGGCATCAATAACAAGATGAGGAGTCCCTGTAGAAACAACGATTACCAAAGAAGCTTTATTATTGTCATCCAGAACTTTCTTAAGGAAAGAAAATTGACTTCCTCCCTGCCAAAGGAAATCAGAGCATTTAGGGAAGCAATCCAATGAAAACACTATATCTCAAAGAATAAGAGGTCTCATCACGAGCCGACTTATCATCATCACAGATATTATGACTTGCTAAGTTTGCCAAAACTGTCCAGCAAAACAGGGCAACGACTCAAGATTGTTGCAATCAAAAGACAGGCAGTCTCATCACGAGCCAGCTTGTTCAGCAAAAGTATAAATCTAGTGAAGGACTGTGTCACAATTTGGCCACCAAACCGAGACATTGTTCTTTAGAGTATAAAAAAGAAAAAGTATCAAAATGGGTTTTTCTCTGAATATTTGTGAACACTTAGGTAGGATAAGGGATCATTACTGGTTAATAAGTAACACTGTCGAGGCTATGGACGCCTGCTGGCAGCAAAGGCTCTACCAGCGACAAAGAAGCATATTTGAAAAGGACTGCTATACAGAGGAGACTTTATTTTAATTTTTATTTAAGACCAAGTATGGGATGTAAATGCAAGAACAAGATGAGAATACAAGTAAATGGAAAGGAGTTGAAACGAAATATCATTGAGAGTTTGAAGTATAATATTTTTATCTTTCTATAATAAAGTTTAAGTTTTCTGAGATTTTTTATTATTATTTTTAGATGTTTGAAAAACGTTAAAAGAAAGTCAGAGATAACTGGTTCTCCCAAGTGAATCGCCAATTTTTGTGGCCAACAACAACCCCCCCTTTTTCATTTAACTATCTAACCAAAATACTAAATGAATAGGGGACCCCTAGTTTAATTTTGAGAAAAATCAAATTTTCCTTCTTCAAAATAAAGGTACCATCGCAGGCTTAAAGTGGTCTTTCGAATATTTTTACTTCAGCCTACGATAAGGTAGAGGTCTTTAAGAAATTGCATTAATACGAAAGGCCCCCCAACGTCAAGCCTAATGTCACGTCGCGATAAGTAATGTCCATAAGAAAAAAACCTCAAAATCTGCCGATCTGCGATAACGCCAATCGCAAGATCGCACATCACAGAAGCGAAATGGCAATACTTAACAAATATAAAACTCCTGCGACCCGCGATGTTGCGACCTGCGATATTGCGATCACTGTGATAACACATTCTGCGATCTGGCGATTTGCGATAAGCGTGCCTTGTGATGGCACGATCTTCGATAGAGCATAAAGCGAATCATGAATCATTTAATCGCAAATCCTTTGGGCACGTCATTCAAAGATAGACCACTTACCATAATATGACTTCAAATCATGCGCTTTTAATGATAGTAAGTGGGTTAGTTGTCAGTTATTTAATGAAATAAAGACACGTGCTTTGTTGAAGAATTGTTTCACGTAAGGTGGCATATTTAGTATATCGGTTGCATTTAAAACTCTCCCATCACCTTTCTCAATCAGTCATTTCCACCTCGCTTGTAATCTACAGGAACTAGGAGATAAGAACATTCAAAAAGCCGAACGCAGAAGCAAATGGGAAAGGAGAATAATGCCCAAGGCTCCGAGTCAAAGGAAAAGGCAAAGGAGATTGCACCCTTGTACACAGACACTGCATGCAATAGGGACGCAGGAATTTCAACCTCAGAAGGCATGTATAGGCTGCTGGAGGAGGAAAATCCCAGAGTAATGAAGGTCGATAGTGTCGCGAGATCGCCAAACTCTTCTGAGGCATCCTTAGAAGAGCTGGCTTGTTCATTTCTCCATCGAATAGCAGCTAGACCCAAGATATTGCCGTATACAGATATGATCAAATGGATACTTGACAATGTAGAGTTACAAGGCAGACATTACAAGGATCCAGGGCATGGGCTCATAGGATCATTCGCCGCGCAAGACTTAAAGCTTATGTATCATCTTCCGGAGCCTAAGACGACCTACAAGAGGCAATTTGTCCAGAAATTTGCAGCAGAGAACCCAAACCTGGCAGAAACCACTAAAGAATGGACCAGAAGAGAGGAGCCGCTAAAAAAGGATAAAAATGGTAAGTATAGCACAAGTTCTCTAACCTCTCCATATTGTTTTGCTGCAGCCATGCTGTGCAGGCTGTTTGGGATGCCAGAAATAAATAAATTTTCATCTGAATGGCTACCACTCATAGAAGCTGCCACAAATGTCGATCTCATTGATTAGGCTAAAATATTTTCTGATAATTTTTTCACTGCTGTCAT
Organism: Pinus taeda; assembly: GCA_000404065.3. Classification (NCBI taxonomy): domain Eukaryota; kingdom Viridiplantae; phylum Streptophyta; class Pinopsida; order Pinales; family Pinaceae; genus Pinus; species Pinus taeda. The sequence goes on from APFE030981756.1 coordinate 7,308, forward strand.
TAATTACCGTTCTAAGAGATCCTCGTCACAAAGTGTCTATCCTCCGTTTTATCTGTCTGCTTATGTTATGGATTCTATTTGCTATGTATCTAAATTTCCAACTATGGGTTGGAAATGGACTACCCAAGACCCGTCGCCTATTCATGTTTACCACAAAGTATTATGGGATTCACAGTTTTCCCGTCACTTCTATCGGATTTTCCATGGGCTCATTTTACCCCTATATAGGATGATGTATGGTGAAGAACCCCCGAGGTGCTCACCCGAAGCGCAAATAGACATCATCCCTGTCGCAAGATGGTTCGGGGAAGAATGGTTCACTTATATCAGAGTATTTGGGAGCACTGTACCTCCACATGTCCTACCTCTGTATGTCCCTCACAAGCTTTTGACTAGGGAAATTGCCTATAAGACTTGCTCGTAAGGCAGCCTAACCAAAGAGTTAAAAGACAAGAAGAAGGCCATATGGCCTCAGTTTCCTGTAGCTTGTGGGGCCTTCTCATTATTTGATGTAGGACATGCTTTTTCCAAAGTAGGGAATGTGACGTCCCTACAATTATTTAAATTCCCCGCTCGACCTTTTGACCTAAATAACGTTGCCCATGATTTCACTATAAGTGTCTGAATAAAAGTGTTCACCGGAAAGAAATATTTAATTGATGACTTGTTTCAAAATAAAAGTTCATTCCAGGAAGTCTTGCGAGAAGCTAAGTCGAGGTTATCCCCAGATGACCTCGAAAGATTTTTGTTATTCAGAGAAAGAAGGCTAGCCAGCATTCCTCTAGAAAAGCTGTGACGGCTCGCCAGAGAGCCTACTCCAAGTGTCAGCCTCAGCAGAAACTCCAGTACTTCCAAATCCAAATCTGACGCTGTCCAAGGAAAATCTGAACGTTCTAAAAATTCTGCAAGCGACCAAGGGAAAGTCGGAGAAGCAGCCAAGGATACTGCTCAGTCAAGTTCCATGTCACAACTGCAAGTTATCGCTTCCCTACCAAGAAATGTCCCTCCTCCCATCACTACATCGTCGCTCGTCATGACAGAGCTCGATAAAGAGTGGGGAAACTTCAACGAGCTAATTAGCCTTGAAGGGCAAGTCCCAAGAACGCCTGTAAGCGATGCGCAGGTAACACAGGAAACGGTTTCAACCATGGTCGGTAGTGTCTCAGAAGCAGAACACAGTCATATCGCTTTGCCTTCTAAGCTCCTACTTAGTGTAGAGGAAATTCCTCCACTAGACGTGTTCTATAGTCCTCAACATAAAGTAGTGGTGAGGAGACAAAGAAAGAAGAGAAAGCTGGAGAATACGCTGTCACAGGACGCCGAACATTTAGACGTCTTATGGAAAGACCCTAACAACAACCCGACGAAAAATCTCACGAAATTATCTCAGATTGCAGGAGCATATGCTTTTGGCACTATCGATAAGGTGTATGAAGTTCAGCAACTATTGAGGGAGCAAGAAAACCATATACATCTACTGCAACAACAGCTTCAACAGGCCAATGCCAGCAATGAAGCGTCCAAACAACTCGAGAAACTACAAGAAGATTTTCAACAAATGCAGATAAGCTATTAGAAAATCCTGGACGAAAAAGGAAAGTAGTTGCAAGCTTTACAAGAAATACACAAGGACGAGCCCAAGCTTTCTGAATTCATTTCAGAGTCTACTAGCTTAAATGAGCAACTTCTGTAGCAACAGGAAGAGATGGGACGAAAAATATCACAGTGGAGTCACTATTGCAAGCTGAGCGACAAACTCACCAATCAAGTGACAAACCTGCGAAGTGACTACGACCAGGTTGACAGACGAGTGACAGAGTATATAGCTTGGCAAAATGGAGAGGAAGGGAAGAGAGCAAATGCACCCAGAATAAATGAAAGCCATAAAGAATTTCTCTTTAACAAATGGGACGATCAAATCAAGCAGGCATAACAGGCGGCAGAGGCAGCGACGACACAGGCAAGTGTTCTTATAGACTGTGTAAATGAAAATTTACACAGAGCCAACTTAATCACAGAAACCACCCCGGGATACCTACCAAACAAGTGATGAATAGAGGCAGAATGGAAAGAGAGAGTGGAGGAAAAGGGAAGAGCGATCCAAGCTTTGAACAGGTTGAATTGGGAGTGCTATTGGGCATACTTAGTCAAGCCACACAGTCAATGGATGACTGTGAAATGCATCATAAAATCAGCAGAGAAGGTAGTGCCAGCTCTCATGGATTCCGTTTTCGTAGCCCAGCTCAGCGCAGAAGTCGGCCAACCGACTCTTCTCAAATCCATGATGAACACTTGCAGTTTCAAAGACCAGATCCAGAAATAACTTACTTTTAGTAGTTTGCTGTTTCTTTTTGTTTAGATTAGAAAAAGGACGGTCATTTGAGAACCGTATCCTACAATTTTGTAAAAACACTATTATTATATTTAGGAAGTAGTATTTTTACCCTTATCATGCATTTAGAGAAGGGTCCGGAGATTTTTCACAAACTTATCCTCAGAACATGCACTTATGCACCCTCAGAGGAGGTTTTGATGAATGGATGGATCGAAATTTATTTTTACTTGCATTTTGATATCTGCTACTGATGTTGCACTTCTGTACTCTTGGTAGATTTTAGAACAAGTAGAAATACATTGTTTTGCTTGAAGCTTATGGGTAGAACTAGTCATAAATGGTACTTTTATCTCTTGGCAATGTCTGCTTATACTCTTTAAGTAATTTACAGTTTCAGT